>OVBX01005559.1:0-12946 GCA_900406325.1 Erucastrum elatum
TTATATGGATGCAGTACAAAAACGATAGATGGGATTAGGCCTGGCCGTTTTTACCTAAAACGAACTCTGTATCTTCGCGCAAATTGATAAAAACTGCAACCGATCTGCAGTGTTGGTATTGAGATATTTCGGAACCTATATGAACCTAAACTACCCTTAGAACAAATATATTTCTTATTTTTTGTCATCAGAACAAATATATTTCTAGTTTTAAAGTTAACTCTATATTTTCTTTATATATATAAAGGAAAAGTATTCAGTAGTTTATTTTGTTATAGGTTTGAAATACTTCTTAGAATTGGTAATAACCAAATAAAATAATGGCCTGAAAAACTACAATAGATTGTATCCCCCTTACAGTTTCTTCTTACGTATGGGCTCAAGACTGATCCTGCCAATCCGAGCCGTTATACAAAAATATCCGGACACGACTAGATTTGGTATTTTGGGGTTTGGGTAACCCAAACAAACCAAAATCCGACTTAGAATCTGAAATATCCAAAATTAATTAAACATGTTAATGTTTTCATATATGTTAGCATTAAGGTAATTTGGATGTTTTAGAGAATTTTAATGATTTTTTTGTAATTTGTTTTATTTTTTTATTTTGAATAATTTTAGTTAGTTTAACTTGTTTAAATTAAATTTGTGAATGTGAAAGCATTAGGATCTATTGGTTAAGGTTTAAAAGGGTCTTGCACCAGATTTGGATTTCGATTACCAAAGTATGCAACTTTTTGAAGGTTATAGGATGCAAGATTTTTCGAAGGTTATAGTGTGCTGCTGCAGGTAGAGCTGTCTGTAGTGATCGTGTGCTGCAAAGAAAGCATGTACATCAGCGATGTCATATCACATATGTGGCAGGTAGTTTATCATCGTATCTAATAGAAATAGAGATTACAGGATGCTGTAAGGGATTTGGTCAGTGTTAAATATAATTAGATTTGTGAATAATTTATATATTTTGAGTATTTCTGTCAATTTAAAAAAAAAATTAAATACATATTTTTTATAATTTCAGACATTGGTTATAATCTGAGAAACAAACCTGGAAGGAACCGAACAGAATCCAACCCAATATTTAGTAAAACTCGAAGAGAACTTATGCGCATAGTACCCTAAATTCAAATCAACCAAGCCAAATCCGACAGACCCCCACCCCCGAACACCCTAGGGTCTTACCAGAATCTTTATATATAAGTTGTGTTTGTGTAGCCCTACTGTATTCAAGAGTTATTATAAACCAAAAATATATATAGTAGATATAACCATCCAGCAAGTAACAATTAATCTATAACTTATAAGATCACAAATAAATATGAATGAATATATTAACTGGATTATGAAATGTAAATCTACCAAACCAAATAAGGGTATGGGAGAAATCTTGCTTAACCATGACTATGTAGAAAATGGTATACATCTTTTTAATACATCTACACCAGTAATATATATATACTATTTTATGACTACAACAAAATATTACATAAAGTGGTCACTAAGTATATAACTCCATATGTATCGAAACAGTCCGTAATATACAACTACGAGTAGGTGTTATTATGTAGTGGCACATGAGTGACTATTTTGAGACCAGAAAAATTTGCGACCAAATATTTGCCACTCTTTTTTATAGTTGTACGGTAGTAGCTTATACTGTATCTGTGATTATTTTGCGACCGTTTTAGTGGTGGCAAACAATGTGTTTTCTTGTAGCAACGTTGTGACCATTCTGACTGCAAGTTCGGCAAGACCATGATCCCTGTGAGAGTGTCTAATTTCAGCGTCTGTGAATGAAGACCAGATTGCTATAGAATCACAAAAGATTAATAAGAAGTCCTTCTCTTATTCAATATTAAAGCTTCACACATAAAGCTCTCAATCACAAAATATGTTATGCAACATCACAATGCATCTCCATATATAAATAACTCACACATTCCTAAACCAACTAGGATTCACACAAATCATATTTTCCTAATCCTTATAGATAAACATATGTCTGATAAAGAAAAGGATAATTCATAACCAAGCTTATCCAACAATCTCCCCCTTAAGCTTGAAGTCATCTCCACTCACATCTTGAATACCAATAAGAACTTTCATTTCGTTAAACTTGATCCGACCAAGAGACTTTGTAAGAATATCTGCCTTCTGCTCACTACCAGGTATGTGCTCAACTTCAATCATCTCATTCTCGACACACTCTCTAATGAAGTGAAATCGCCTTTGAATATGCTTACTTCTACCATGAAATACTGGATTTCTTGTGAGAGCAATTGCGGATCTGTTATCAACTTTGAGAGTCACACGTTCACCTTCTTTTCCTATTGCCTCGGCCAGGAGCTCTTGTAGCCAGATCGCTTGTTTTGCGGCTTCAGTTGCTGCAATAAACTCAGCCTCACATGACGACAGAGTCACTATTTCTTGTTTGGTTGAACTCCATGTCACAGGACTCTTACCATAGTAAAATATGTGACCAGAGGTGCTCCTGCCATCATATTTGTCAACATTATGGGAGCTGTCGCTATAACCAGTTAACTTTGCATCCTTCCCACGTGAATAGACAAGTCCGAGTGTGCAGGTACCACGAAGATACCCAAGTGTCTGTTTCAAGGCCGCTCCATGAGAGGTTTTAGGTTCCTGCATATACCTACTAAGAACTCCCACAGCGTATGACAGATCTGGGCGAGTATGTAGTAAGTAGCGAAGACACCCTATCGCTCGTCGATACTCCTTCTCATCAATTTTCTCCTCATCGGGTGCTTTCGAGAATGCTGCATTTACTTCCATAGGAACATGCGTCAAGTTACACAGGCTCATCCCTGTTTCTTCAAGTATCCTACGAGCGTACCTGTCTTGTTTAAGAACAATGCCATCTTTGTGTTGTAAGACTTCAATTCCCAGATAATACGTCAGCTTTCCAAGGTCGCTCATCTCAAATTTAGACGCCATCTCTTGTTTGAATTCTAGTATAGCAGCTAGAGATGAACCTGTAACCAGAAGGTCATCAACATAAACCACAACTAGAAGAATATTGTTGTTCTCTTCCTTTCTGTACAATGAAGGCTCCTTTGAACACCGATGAAAACGCAAGCTAAATAGAATCTGGTTCAACTTAATGTTCCAAGCTCGTGGCGCTTGTCGTAAGCCATACAGAGCTTTCTTAAGTTTATACACCTTATGTTCCTCTCCGGTGACAACGAACCCCTCAGGTTGGGTAACATACACGTCTTCTCTAAGCTCACCATGAAGAAATGCTGTCTTAACGTCAAGGTGATGGATTTCCCATCCGTTTGATCCAGCTAAGGCGATGATCAATCTGATTGTCTCAATGCGAGCCACCGGAGCGAACACTTCATCGAAGTCTATGCCATGTCTTTGAACATATCCTTTAGCCACTAATCTGGCTTTGTATTTGCTAATGGATCCATCGGCGTTGCGTTTTATTTTGAACACCCACTTGAGTCCAATCGGTTTAATACCTGCAGGAAGTTCCACAAGCTCCCAAGTATCATTCTTTTCTATAGAAAAGATTTCATCCTTACATGCTTCTATCCAAACTTTTAGTTCCTTAGCTTCATCAAAGCTCCATGGCTCATCGTTTATGAGCATTAGCAAGTGATCACCCTCGATTTCTGCAAGTAGTATATAATCGTTGAGATGTGAAGGAACATGGGTCGTCCTTGTTGATCTACGAAGTCGAGGCTGTGTATCATCACCGGCTTCGTCACTATTTACTTCATCTCCATCGGAGGTCTCGACGGGTTCCTCAACGGCACCTTGCTCTGTTTCTTCCTTATGCTCTGTTTTTGTACCAGAGCCTGCATCTATTTCTCCACTGTCACATAGACGTCTCAAGCTGAGTTCGAACTCCTCTGTATCAACCATACTATTCTTTTCTCCCCAGCTCCACTTCGTCTCTTCTTCAAATACAACGTCTCGGCTCACAACAATTCTTTTACTCACCGGGTCGAATAACCTATAAGCTTTTGACCCTGGTTCTGTTCCAAGGTGAACCAAAGTTCTTGACCTATCGTCGAGTTTTTTCCTTCCAGCGGTCTCTGTTCTCGCGTAGCACACGCATCCGAACACCTTGATGTGAGAGAGGTTCGGTTTTCTTCCTTTCAACGCCTCATATGGAGTCATGTTCTCTAAGGAACGTGTTGCGACTCTGTTAATCAGGTAAGTGGCATGCCTTATAGCTTCCCCCCAGAGATAATTTGGCATATCCATATGCTTTAGGATACTTCTAGTCATCTCTAGAAGAGTTCGGTTCCGTCGCTCTACTACTCCATTCTGTTGCGGTGAGTATGGAGCAGTCAAGTGTCGTTTAATACCATATTTTTCGCAATAACCATTGAAATCTTTGGATATGAACTCTCCTCCCCTGTCTGTTCTGAAAGTTTCAATCTCAGTGTGTGTTTCTTGCTCGACGAATGCCTTGAAGCGTTTAAATTTTTCAAATGCTTCGTCTTTATGTTTCATCAACACTGTCCACATGTAACGTGAGTGATCGTCGATTAACACAAAGATATATTTGTTTTGAGATGGTGTTGTTGGAGTGATAGGACCACATAGATCGCCGTGTATAAGAGCAAGTGGTTTTGTTGCTCAATAGTTAGTTGATTGGGGAAACGTTCTTCTGGTTTGCTTTCCTTTCAGGCAAGCTATGCAGGCGTCAGTCCTTCGACTAGTGGGAGGTAAGCCAACAACGTACTCCTTCTTCACCATCATCTGCAACTTCTCTTGACTAACATGACCCATCCGTGAGTGCCATAGGTTGCTTTCTCCACAAGTACGAACCTGTAGACACGTAACATGTTCAACTCCCAGAGTAACCTTGTATAGTCTATTCTTCCCTCTCGTCGTCCTCACCATCAGTTGTCCTCCTCGATCATATAAGCTGAGTACATCACCTTTCATACTTACTTCACAACCAACTTCAGTGGCCTGTCCTAGACTGATGATGTTAGACCTCAATGCTGGTATATAGTAAACATTCCTTAGTATCTTTTTCTCTCCAGATTTGACTATGAATCTAATTGAACCTTTCCCCATAATATCGATCTTTGAGTCATCACCGAAACGTACTTTCCCACTCACTGTAGTGTCAAGTTCGTAGAAGAACACGCGATTGCCACTCATGTGGTTACTAGCGCCATTATCCAAGTACCATACGTCCATTGAATCAGATTCAGTTTTGAACTTCTTTGGATTCACCTTCCTCTCATTCAAGTAAACAACCTCATGCATCATAAGTGTATCAGCCGTAGTGGTGTCTTCGTCCTTCTTCTCAATGGTCTCTTGTAGTTTAAGATGCTTCTCTGGACAGTCTGATGCATAATGTCCGAGCTTGTCACATCTAAAGCATGTAATATGTGAGATGTCTCCATCACGTCCTTGTCTATAAGCTTCCCGTTGTTGTTGAAACAATCCGCGACCACGGCCTCTTCCACGCCAAGGAGAACGACCACCACGTCCTCGTCCTCAATTGTTAAAACCAGAGCTTCCAGATCCTGTATCTGCATTGGTGTACATTAGCTTTCCAGTATCATCATGCGTTTCTTCGTCCTCATCAGCTATTCTTTCTTCAAACGCCTTCATTCTCCCAACGATATCCTCAAAAGGTGTTGTCTTAAGGTCAAGCATCTGCTCAAGTGAAGCTACCATATGAATATACTTCTTTCTTGGCAAGCACTTCAAGAACTTTTTAACTAGTTTAGACTCTTCAATCACTTCTCCCAAAGAGGCTGACTTAGATGAGATTTCTGATAGCTTTCCAGCAAACGCATCAATTGTTTCGTCATCTTTCATCTTAAGTCTATCAAACTCTGTCATAAGGGTCTGTAACCTGGCCTCTTTCACTCGTTCAGCACCGACATGTCGTGCTTTTATTGCTTCCCAAACTTCCTTCGCCGTATTGATATCACCAACCTGTAAGATCAACGCTTCTGGTATGGATTGGAACAGAAACGCAATAGCCTTGTTGTTCTTCTTCATATCTGCAGCTCCTGGGTCTATTGCCTCCCATACTTCACAAACCTTCAATGCTATCTTCATCCTTATGGCCCAAACGGTGTAGTTGGATGAAGTTAACATCGGAAATTTAACGGAACCAGGTCCGTCTTCCTTATTTCCAGAACCAGACCCATCACCCTTGTGTGCCACGATGTCACCATTCTCATCACTCATTGTTCTTGAATGAAAAGATCAAAAAAAAAAGTTTTGTTTGCTCTGATACCAAATATAGAATCACAAAAGATTAATAAGAAGTCCTTCTCTTATTCAATATCAAAGCTTCACACATAAAGCTCTCAATCACAAAATATGTTATGCAACATCACAATGCATCTCCATATATAAATAACTCACACATTCCTAAACCAACTAGGATTCACACAAATCGTATTTTCCTAATCCTTATAGATAAAAATAAGTCTGATAAAGAAAAGGATAATTCATAACCAAGCTTATCCAACAATTGCTGCAAATATAGTCCAGGTCTAGCTATTAAGTTCTTATATAAGAAAAATAACTCAAATCCTTTTTGTCTTTGCTGCTCAGTAGTTGCTATCAATGCAATGGTGATGCAAAATTGCATAAGAGAAGTCTCGTTCCCGTCAGTGGCGGAGCAAGCATGGTATCAGGTGGGTCACATGACCCATGTGAGTTTTTGTAAAAACAAAATTACATGTACTTTTTACAGAAAATTTGATGACTTGAACTTATTATTGATCCTTGTAAAACACATGTATTGTCTGTTTTATCCCTCTAAAAGAATTTTCTACCATAGTGGTTTCCGTATGTATGTTCAAACTCTTGGTCGGGTGTGGTTCATCGGAATGTTGCTTCAATCGGTCGTAAGACAAGCCTACTTATTTGATTTTAGAAAACACATGGGGATCAATGTGGGGTGAGCATGATTAGTACAAAACCGGCTGGTATCCATACCTCAAACTAAGTAGAACTATTGGGACACTACTGGTTTTAATTACCTTTATATACGTGATTTATATGTATGGATGTATAACATCCTCTTACTATTAAAAGGAAAACAATTTTTAAGAGAAACTTTTAAAAGGTAAAATATTAACAGAAATGTCATTATTAGATAGTACGTGGCAAGCAGATATGTCTTCTCAAGCAAACGTTAAAAACACCATCACTGACACTAGGAAATTACGTGAATTGCCACTCGCACGCAAGGCCTTATTTATTCCTCATAAAATATTATACCATAGTTTCGCATTTGTTTTCTAAAAGCCTTACCAAAAGGTAACATGGTCAACGATTGAACCTCGATGTCCCTTTTCTATTTTTTTCCATTTATCAGTATATTTGCATTTCCAACATGTACACATTTCCGAATCCAATTTATAAAAATGAAGTTATCATTTGCACTCATCGTATGGCTTAAAAAATGGATATATTTTTCTTATTACCATTTACATTATCATAATTCAAAAATTAGCCTCCAAAATTTTTTGTTACAAATTATACAACAAAATACAAAATCCAATATAATAACCAGTATGAATTTTTTTTAATGTCCTGATAACTATGAACTATGAATATAAATATGATTATTCAAACCTATTTTCACGATTAGAAAATTAGTATGCATTAGTTTATATCATGATTATTATCGTAATTTGTTAGTTACAAGGAAATCTCTAAGAAAATACGGATTTCTAAGAGAGATCAGTGATATTGATACATGTCTTAAACATATTACTGTATCTTAACATAATTGTTTTTTGAATATGTGTATTGATTGATATCCTAAAGTTTTGCGTTGGGGAATTTGTTCATCCATGATAATATCACACAATTTTGAGATTTCAAATATAAGTCAAGAATATTTATTGGCATCACTCTATTTCCGTAACTTTAGATAATTGATCTGAGTCATGTATTGAGATCCGCACTAAATTAATACGTTGAGGATATTCATCCATGATAGCCATAACTTATTCAACGGCCTTAATCTTAGGTCGTCAACACAATATATTGATTGAATTTGTAATATTAACCTAACATATTACAAAAAATAGCATTAATTAACTTCCAAATACATATTAAAATTATTCTGATATCTCCTAATTTCCCGATAAGTATTCACTACTGTATATTTTATACGAAATCTCATTAAATGTTAGGTTAATTTGTTCTCTATAAAATTGTGCAATGCAAGTATTTCAACGATATCGTCTTCTCTCTACTCTTTTGTTTCTAAAGTTTTCTTTCCTCAGCAATACAAAAGATCAATGGCTGGTTTAGATTTTGTTGGAGATTTGAATCCCTTCAAGTCGATGTGGAAGATTCGTTTTAAGGTGATTCGTCTTTGGAAGCAGTATTCAGGTGTCGTTGGAGAGATGATGGAGATGGTGTTAGCTGATTCAAAAGTAGGATTCATATCTTTTCAAATTTATGGTTTCAAACTATTTTTATATAAATTCTAAACATTGATATTTGTTCTTCCAGGGTGATATGATTCATGCTATTGTTAAGAAAGAACTGGTCAGCCAGTTCGTGACCAATATAATTCAAGGTGATACGAAATTGATGGTGAATTTCACCGTGACAATGGCTGCAGGATCTTATTGCACCACGAAACACCCTTACCGAATTGTCTTCCTCCCGACCACTCGACAAAGAATGTGTGATGCTCTGCCTTTAGAACTTGACTGGTTTATAACCGGTCAGCTATGGGTCGATTAAGGATGGTAGTCTTAGCACGGACTACTTTTTGGTGTGTCTTAAATCATTCATATTGTTTTTCTTGTTGCCGGAAATTTTTTTCAGTTTTAATTTTTGCTGGTTCATATTGCCGGAAATTTTTTTCAGTTTTAATTTTTGCTTATACGTAACTTTACCTAACAGGTTTGAGTACATTCACTGTGTAGCACAAAGGAAAGTTGCCGAGTTTTTAAATTATTATTACTGGAACTCAACCAATGCCCCTGTTGTCTTATGTTGTCTTACGTGTGTTACAGTTTTGGCAAATTGATTGGGGTGTTCATAACTTGAAGTTCTAATTCTATCAACCCTTTATCTGTTTATTTTGTTAATCGTTTATGCTTACGTTTAATTTTTTATCATAACCAGGTGGGCTGAACCACGTGAGTACTATTGATGGATTTTCGAGAATTCTATTTGAGTCTGATGATGTTTCAGAGATCCAGTCTTTTAGACAGAGGTCGTACAATTTGATTGTTCAATATACATTGTTCTTTAGGCTAACTTATTTTCTATGTTTTTAATAGGATTCCGTACTATGCCTACTAAAGAAATTGGCATGGATGAGCTGGTTATGAACTGAGTTTTTATTTTGTCGTTTACTTATGTTTTGTTGCTTTCGATTATGATTTCTTACTTTCTTTATTTGGGTTTTTATCCTTCTGTTATAATCTGATTTTAATTTTGAAAACATAATATATTTTTCCCAGATTTAATGTTTTATCACATGAACTTGATTTTTTTATAGATTTATAGTATCCTCCTTCACGTAACTTGATTTTTCTTTACATTAAAAACAAATTACTCTGAAATTGATTTTAGACAATTGTGAATTAAGGCATACCAAAATATAATTACTCTATAGACCAAAGTCCACATAATATAAACTAATATACACAAGAATGGAAGTCCTTTACATAACGCCAAATATATTATGTACGTACAGACCCTACCAAAAATACAATTTCAGAGGTTTAATTGATATTTTAAATGTTTATCTCACCCCGCGCAGGGTGCGGATCTCATCCTAGTACGTTAGTATTGTCTCTTTGTTTCAGTTTACTTTAAAATAGCTTTGCATTTTATTTTTGTAGTAAGATTATATGATTTTGTTATAACGGATACTAGATTTTGATCTGTGCTTTAAAAGCGTGAAATATTATACATTGTAAAAATTTAATAACCAAATTTCAAATACTTTGTTAAGAATGATAATATGGTAGATCCACCTTATTTAAATTCATCTCATTTTCGGCGAAAACATTTGCATCTTGACAGTTTGAATTCATTCTTGACAATTTTATCCGATTAAATTAATTTAATCATATTGGTCATCTCTTTAGGCCGGTTTGAGTTTATTTTGAGTGACTTAGATCATTTTATTTTTACAAAAAATATATTTGTATTTTATTTTATTTTTTTAAATGTTTGATTCATTTCTAAAAATTTACAACACTATATAAATTTACTATTTTGAAAAATGGAAAATTAAATCAATGTAATTCATATATATATATATATATATATTTTTTTTCGTATCTATGATTGTCATGCTTAATGTGTTCAAAATAGTGTAAATTTAGTTAAAAACCATAAAAGAAAAATTAGTAAAAAACTGATACACGAAAATTTACATTGTGAAATTAACTGTCCTTTACATAGATCAAAAAAAAAATCATATAATTATATAAAATAATGTATAGCCTAAATTTAAGAATATTCATTGAATTTAAAATTATATATGATTGTACATACATATATCTCCTATTTATAAAATTATTTTTGTTAAGTATTAAATAAATGAAAGATTGTGGTCTTTTACTAAATATTAGGTAACGTAATGTAATACCTACGATTTATAAGGAAACTCACATTTATCATGTCTTGTAAATATGATAAAATTCTGAGGGCATAATCTTTAATTTTTAGAATATTATCCTGATTTTATAGTATAGATATACAAATATTAATGAAAAATATTAATATACAAAAATAACTGGATCCGAGGGGTGAAGGCGTTCCATGCCTTGCATCGTCGGCGTTTGTTTCTTTCGATCTGTTTTAAGGTATGTTTTTTTCTGTTCTTGTATTGTCGGTTGGGACTCGTGGATGAGCTCTCATCGATTTAAGAGAGAGATGTGTCCGAGGTAAGATGGTGATGCTTCGTGCGACGTCTTTTTTTCCTTTGGTGTGTGCTTGACCGGTGGCGGATGAAATCTCGCTTCGGCGATTGATCTCTCCGATAAAGATAACACTTGATTGAAAAGCGGGTGCGGTGTAGTTGGAGTGGAGGTCATGGGCTCCGCTATGTCACGGAGATGCATGCTCCTGATGTGGCCGGTGAGATGCGCGCCCTAGTTCCGGCGTAAGTTCTCCCAGCGGTGGCAACGAAGTGGTCTCGTAACATGTGGTGGGGCGAGACACGTGTTGTCGGTGGATGGTTTTCCTAGGGTAATGGGATTGGGCCCAATCTGTATGGTGTCTTTTATCTGGGTTTTGGGTTTGGACATTCAGATTGTTGTAAGGTCTTGGACTTCGGCCTTAGTGAAAAAAAGTAATTGACACAAATATTTAACTTTCTATACTAGTTAGTTATATTATCTACGAACGCCCAAAAGTTAATGATTTTCGGGCTTAGACTCAATAATGGTGACTGAGGTAAAAGCCGCAGTTTATAACAAAAGTATCACATACTTCTGAGATCCTATCTCTTGTACCTAGTCATATTAGATGTAAACATATAAACAGTTATAAACTTAAATATGAAAATTGAAATAAAAGAAATAAAGGTATGTTTTATCTCTATAATATTATTTGAGAAATCATTTTTCTACATGTAGCGTTCACGTTAACTCTCACGATGATTAATACACTGATACCCTTAATGAATTAAAATATTACATTTAAATACTATTATTGATTTTTTATTTAGTTTCCTTTTTATTTTTTTTAAAATAACATATATAATAGAAAAGGAAACATTTATAAATTTTAAAAATGAATTTAAAAGGAATATATATGTATAATAATATGATTTCATTAAAAAGGAAAATTCACAAATAGTAATATTCCATTTAAAAGTATTTTTAAATAAGATAAAATATATTTTTTAAGTAATAAAATACATTTATTATATCTATATTTTTTTAGATGAAAATAAATATTTTATATAATGTAATTTCATAAGAAAAATTCACACAAATAATCTTGATATCAGAAAAGGAGACATTATTTCTTTCAAAACGTAATTTAAAACAATACAAAAAAAAAAATTCAGAAAAGGAGACATTATTTCTTTCAAAACTTTTTATATATCTATCTATTTTCTTAGAAGATTACATAAACTAATTAAGTAACATACACTGATATATGTTTAGTTGACTAAATATAGTTTATAATTAGTATTATGGAAAATTTTTATTTTTTTCTTATATTTGGTCATCTATAATATCTTTCAGTTACAACCAAAAAATATGTATAAATTATATTTTACTTATATTATATAATTTCTCAAATAAAATCACAATTTTTACAGCTTATTTTTAAGATATATTAAAAACTAAAAAAAATTAACAGTAAACATCTTTTGATCAAATAATTACAAAATATTTTAAAGTAACATGACACTATATATTTTGACGAGGTAGATATATTATATTTTATCATTATTAAAATTATTTGTTTTCTTAATATTAAATTTGCTTTAAAACTTTATGTTTTTATATATGCTGAACTTAATATAACCATAATCAAAATGCCAAATAAATTCTCATCTTTTATCAAATGCATGAGTCTAAGCACAAATGTTTAAGTTATAATGTATTCCTAAAGTATATTTACATATCTAAGACAACAACCAACGTAAATACAAATAAGAAATTTAATAAAAATAATATATTTAGAATAAAATATTATAGTTGAATTTAGAGAAATAAATGTAATCCAACATACGCAACTGATAACTAAATCGACTGTAAAAGTAACAAAACCAATATTTTCAACAGCAACAAAATCGGTTAGATATAATATATCTAAAATCCTATATCTAGTTAAAGTAATATAATATTAATGTAAATGCATATAAACTATAAATTAATTTAAAATTAAAAGTAAATAGCAATTAATTACTATAGTATATTTGTCTATAAATATTTATACCCGTGAATAAGCACGAGAAAATCACATAGTTTTATGTTATGTTTGA
>OVBX01005560.1:0-12945 GCA_900406325.1 Erucastrum elatum
TATATATATATATTTCAACTACCAAATAAATTATAATGAATTTTTAAAGAGATTGGATAAGTTTCCAGGTTCAATTATATTTTTCGGTATAGAGTTAAGAAGTTCAATCATAATTGAGATCTCATGTAACGGGCAAAAGTTTTTTTTTTTTGTTTTGTAACACATAGGGCAAAAGTTTCTTACAAAGGATAAATTCATTTGATTCAACATTTATACTCCAATACTAAAAACAAATTTTCAAAATAAGACAGCAGTTGAGCAAATGATTCAATTAAACATCGAAGTTAGTGATGATAAATAATAATACATTAATATAGTACATTTAGTTGAAATTTAGTAATCGATCGAAATGAATAGTCAACACACTAAATGTATTATGGTACTCTGCTGACATATTTTCTTCTAAGTTGAATATTCTCATCAGTTTTTAGATACTTTCCAGACAAAAATAGCCACTAGTTGTGCTTAAAGTTTGTCCAACGTCATCTCTCACCACGAACTCCTGTCTCACGAGTTGTGGAAAATAGAAACTTACCTCGAGATATGCAGAGCAAAAAGGCGAAAAGAGTACGTGCATTTAGGCATAGACACGGATCGGATATCCGGTTTTTTGAACGTATTTCTGATTTGATTCGATTGTTACAAATATTTAATTGTATAATTTGCTTTACTTCGGAAAAATACGGATATCCGAAAAAACGGATATCCGAAAAATAAATAGATATTTGCGAATACTTACAAATATCTTTTTTTATTAAACAAATAATATTAAAAATTTGATACAAATTTGTTTTGTTAAATATATTTTTTGCATGATATAAAAGATAAAAATTAAAAAAATAGTGAATCTACATATTTTGTAATTTTTTAAACTTATTTAACAATTATAATAACACAAAACTTAAGAAAAAAATATAATTATCATAAATGTTTTCTTTTCGTTTTCTGTAATATTTTTATATAAGTAATAATATAAATAAAATATGTCAAATTATATGTTAGAATAATAATTATATAATTTTATACATTTAAAATTTTAAATATAATCAAAATATACTTGTATTTATATATTGACGGATCGAATTGGATATTCGCTTCCCAAAATTTTAATATTTGTGATTTGCTTCGATTTTAACGGATATTGAATTTTAGTATTTGCTTTGCTTCGAAAGCTTGCGGATATTTGAAATTTTCGGATCAAATAACAATGGATAACGAATCAAATCAAATATAACAGATAAAATGCCCAGTCTTACGTGCATTTATGTTATTGCCAGAATAAAATCAAGTTGTAAAATCAACAGTAAGTGGAAGAACAGTAGTTTAATGGTTAAGGTTCAAAGACTTTTACACTCAGGTATGAGTTCGAACTCCAGATTATACAATTTTTTGTAGATTTTAGGAAAATCCAAGTTTCAAGTTCTGGAGAAACCGATTTATTAATACAGATAACAGAAGAAAATCGTACGAGAGATCTTCAACATGATGCAAGTAAATCGGGCCAAGAGTGGATCTTCATATGACGGTTCAGGTGATGCAGTTATGTGTAGATCTCATAAGACATATAGTTTGCCGGTTTTCGAATCGTCTTTGTAATCTCTCTCATAGTTGCAATGTTAAAAAAATTCAAACTGTAAAAAATGGAGAAAATTTCTATAAGACTGACCGAATTGTGTATCAAAACATTAGGGTAGTTATGACCTTAGGCATCGTTTTCACTTAAACTATTTTAAAGATTTGATATTAAACCGTGTTTTCTTAATTCAAATTCAGTTTGCGATTATTCCATGTTTACTTGATATTTGTTTCCTTATAAATATTTAATCAAGATTTTAGAAAATAATTTATACAGAAAATCTCTATAACCATTAAATATATTTCAGATCTTTATATACATAAAGCATAATTTTCCCACATCAAAACTTTGTGATCCTCATCAACGAAAATAATTACAATAAATATAGCATGTTGTTTTGCTTGAGTAAAATCAAATGAACCACTGTAAACCCAAAGCTATTTTTATTGGGTTAAACAAAAAAATATTACTCTTCAGCAATTAATCTGAATAATAGTGTTTAGTTAAAATAAATCGTCTTTTTAAATCTCTACCAATTTCTTATGTCGAATAGATAAAATCACGGTAGATTGCATATATTATCATATTTCCAGCTGCAAACCAGTAATTTAGCCATTTTTTATTTCAACGAGGAGAATATTATCACTATTTAAAAAACATGAACAATTCTCTAAAATTTAAATTCCAAATGTTTTCTCGCATTTTGAATTAAAGTTTAATATTAAATAAAACAAACATGTATTTGATACATTTATATGAAACTTACAAAGGAAAAAAATCGTGTTATTCATTGAAGGTGATTTGAACGTTCTAAAAGATTAAACCACCTAACATATTTTCCTATTTGTTTTTGATATTTTTTCATTATTAATATTTTTAAAAACAATATAATTTAATATAAATCATGGTTAACAAAATTTTATTGATCTAAAAAAATTTATAATATTATATATTCTCGAGATTTTGGGAAATCATTTATGCAAGAAAGGTCTATACATATTAAATATATTTGATATCTTTATATATATGAAGTCTAAAGATCCCACATCGAAAGTTTGTGAAACTCATCAACATGAATGATTACTCTAAATATAACATGCTTTTATGTATGACAGTAAGTAAAATCAAATGAACCGTAGTAAAACCAAAGCCTATCTTATTGATTGAATTCGAACAAACAATATTAGATATGATAGTGCTTGCGTTTAGTATTTCTGTCTATAGTATAATACTAGGTGTTGGTTGTATATGCGGGCCTATACATTTTCTAATTACTTATTAATACATTTATTGTTAACTAAACACTATAATAATATATTATTATTTATACTTACATTTGAAAGTTCTTGCATAATATAATTTTTTTAAAAGAAATTGGATATATGTATTCATTATAAATAAATAAATGTTTAAAATACTTAATATGATTTTTAAATTCTATAAATTAAAAATTGTATTTGATTAACTTTTAGTTATATATTTTCCGTTTTTGAATTTGTAACCTTTTTTATTAACAGATAATTATAGATAATGAGAATATATATATAGGAACTATTTTTTAATTTGAAAATATATTTTAATATTTTGGATAATTCTCATTATTATGGGTAATTTATATGTTTTATTCATTAAGGATATAAACGATATTAACCATTAATTTTTAAAGTGAGAAATTCGTTGCGAAAATTTACTTCGCAAATAATAATATAGATAGATATATAGTCTAATACAACATAGATTAAAACATGACGCTTAAGAAATTTTTTTTAAAGATTTAATCAAATAAGGTATTAGATTAAATAAGGGAGGCGTTAGATAAATAAATATGAATATTCTGTGGGTTTGTATAGTTAATATTTTTGGATTTCGACAGTATGATTGGGTGGAGAGAGATAACAATATGATTGGTTAAAAATGGTTAATTGTTATTGGTTGGCTATATAATTGGCAAAATAAATAAAAAAAGATTAAAAAAGATAATGGCATTCTTCTGTAAATAATTTGAAAAGTAAAAACAAAACCCTAATAAAGATTCTACTTTAATAGTATAAATATTTAACATTAAAACTTTGCGAAACTAACAATAAAAATGATAATGTAAATATAACATACCCTTTTGTCTGAGTAAAATCAAATCGGTTGTAATAAACAAAAAATCTAGATATTTTTATTGTTTCAAAAACATCTGTGTTTCAACGTCTTTCTATAAAACTTGTAAATGAAAACATAACCGCATTTTTATAACGCCAATCAAAATCTAGTAAAATCATTAAACGGCGAGAGAATAAAAAAATCGAAAACGGTTGGCGGTCTGGTCTGGTTATACAAACCTTGAAAATTCGAGGAAAGTGGCAATTTACTTAAAAAGTCGACCTCGTTGCTTTTTAAGAAACTACTAAACTACAACTTGGTCTTTAAAACACTGGACCTGGACAACAACATATAATTAAATCATTATCCATGCCAATAAACCCAAAAAGAGAAATCATAATATACAGTAAAAGCATATTTTACTAATAATTCTTTTCCACATTCTTTTTTAGAGTGTAGACTAAGAACTCATAGAAACTTTTCTTAATGAAGAATTTTCAAGGAGTCTCTTTTGGAGGTACAACTCTGAAACATTTTTGTTCTAATAGATGCATCATGCAATGAGACGTCACAATGGGCTAAAACAACTAAAGTCTTTGACAACAAACAATTGAGGTCTTCCCTCACCTGACCGCCATTGTGAAGCAGTGTAGACTCAGTCAGATACTTGGTTGACCATGCTGTTGTATTTGGGCCTCGGCTTTATTATGGGTTAAAGTAGGCCTTAGAATTGGGCTTAAAAGGAGAAAAATCAGGAGAATGTGAGTATTGTGATGATGAATGAGATGATGATGTGTCACATATATATACGGCTCTTGTTCAATTTCTTATCCACAAAATCTCCAAACAATCTTTGTTCCTCCACCAAAGCCATTAATTAACACACACACTTATCAAGTAAAGAAAGTGAAAGACAATGATGCTACCCAATGCAAAACTCTCGACCCCAACCTCGAAATTTCTACCGTCGCATGTAGAGCCACCGCATTACAGCCGTCCAACCGCCGCAGGAGCCTCTCCGTCATTCGAACTAAGCTGTAAATTATCACGCCGGAATCTAAGTAAATCCTCGTTGCTCCTACTCCTCGGTACTCAGACTACTCTGACGCCATTGCTCGATCTCTCTAAAGCACAAGCAGACACAATCTCTCAAGAAACTGACAATACAACAAGTTGTGGAGACAGAGTAAGTAAATATTGACTGTTAGTCTTATGTCTGAATCTTTAGATAATATGTCTTAAAATTTGTAAGGTTCCGACAAAGAAAGCGTTCCTCGACGTATCCATCGGCGGAGAACCGGTCGGACGTATCGTCATCGGTTTATACGGCGACGATGTGCCGGCGGGGACGGCTAGATTCAGCAGCATTGTGAGCGGGAAAGCAGGAATCAGTTACCGGAGAAAAGAGTTCGTGAAGATCATGCCGGGCTACGTCCAGCACGGCGGGATCAGGTCGTACGGCGCGGACGCAGACCGAGCCACGGCGGCTGCGGGGAGTCTGCAGAACCTAGTGGAAGAGTGGGAGAGAGGGAGGAGAGGAGAGAGATGCAAGGAGGTTAAGGCGGGAAGCGTGGGGATCGTGGTGAGGGATCCGTTGAAGCCGCCGCCGAAGACAAAGCTGGTGGCGACGAACGGGAAGCTGGAGGTGCAGGAGGAGGAGATGGCGGTGGGGCCTAACGGAACGGAGTTTGTTATCACGGCGGTGGACTCGCCGGAGCTGGAGGAGTCGGTGTTGGTGATTGGGGAAGTGTTGGAAGGGATGGGAGTTGTGGAGAAGATGAGGGAAGTTAAGACAGTGAGGGACAACACGAGTTCTCCTTACTTCAAGTAAGGATTGGACTCTGACCGTTGAATTTGAATTTTTTATTTTATTTGAGATTTAATGGTTGTGGTTGTGGTTGTGAAACAGGGTGGCTAAGGTGATCGGAGATAAGAGAGCCGTGGTGGCGGAGAGAGGGTTTAATCGGCCTTATACAAAGGTTCAAATCACCAATTGTGGTCTCATTGAGTCACAAGACTCGCAATAGTCTCATTCCCTTTGGCCAAATCCCTTGTTAATTGAGAATTTTTGTATGGTATTGTGGAAATGTATTTTCTCTTGAGAGTTTAAATGCATCAGTATGTTAAATGAATTGACCTCATGATTTGCCTCAAAGAAAAATCTAGAATTAGCTTGTCATTGCTGTTTTTATCTATATCTCGCTGGAAACATATTACTGAGTTTTAGTCCATAATATGAATGTAACACTAGCATAATCACTCCTTTTTGGTCAACAATATGAAAAAGTTATCCAAAACAATTCAGATAACCAATAAGAGTCGATCAATCCTGACGTAAAAAGAAAAAGTGGCCATCAATAGAAGATTCTAATCAGGGCTGAGCGCAAGCGAAGAGATTGTGTTCATGGCATGGTATGATCTTCACCAAGGCAATCCCCATGTGCAGCAGTGGAATCAATTATTTTTTAATACAACTAGAAAAGCGTGGAAGGTATGTACCACGCGCAGTGTTAATGAGTCTGGAGCCGAGAAACATGTTCACCATCAGTTCTGGCCCTTTTGAAAAAGTTATTCGTTGTGGTGAACAACTGGGACAAAGGTTGTTCTATAATTGATCTAGGTCAACAGGAAAGAGCCTTACCTAGGACTGGACATTTTATTTGCTAAACTTGATTCGATTCGTAATTCGTTTCGATCCGATTTGGATATCCGTAAACTTTTGAAGTAATGCAAATACTAAAAATCAATATCCTTAAAATCGAAACAAATCACAAATATTAAAACTTTGAAAAATGCATATCCGCTCCAATCCGG
Source organism: Erucastrum elatum (assembly GCA_900406325.1). NCBI lineage: Eukaryota > Viridiplantae > Streptophyta > Magnoliopsida > Brassicales > Brassicaceae > Erucastrum > Erucastrum elatum. The sequence goes on from OVBX01005560.1 coordinate 6,482, forward strand.
CAATATATAAATCCATGTATATCATGATTATATTTAAAATTTTAAATGTATAAATTTATATACTTATTATTCTAACAAATAATTTGACAAATTTTATTCATATTATTATTTATATAAATGTACTACATAAAAAGAAAAGAAAAATTTTACGACAATTATATTTTTTTCTTAAGTATTGTGTTATTATAATTGTTAACTAAGTTTAAAAAATTACAAAATATGTTGATTTACTACTTCTTTTATTTTTTTTTTCTTTTTTGTATCAGTCAAAAAATATTTTACAAAAAAATTTTGTATCGTATTTTTAAGTTCATTTGTATTAATCAAAACATATGAGAATACATAAGTATTTGTAAATATCTGCAAATATCTATTTATTTTTTGAATATCCGTTTTTACGAATATACATATTGTTCGAAGCAAAACAAATCTAAAACTTAGATATCCGTAACATATGAAACAAATCACAAATACCTTCAAAATTCCAGATATTTGATCCGTGCTTAGCCCTAATTATACCAGTTCACCAACATTGTAAACAGACTTTAACTTTACTCAATGCAAAACAATTTTCATGTTTTAAATTACATCTAAAACCTGTTACTATTTACTTACAATCAAGGTTAAATCGAAAATAGGATATGGAAATAATCTAAATGATAAAGAAAATGAAGAAACTAATACAAAAGAAATAGGAACTCAATGCTAGAGAAGCTACACCCGAATGCACAGGAGTAAAACCTGGACCTCCATAGAACAAGTAACTAGTAAGTACCCTGATCATCATCTCTAGACAAGTTTTTGATGTTGTAGAATTCTAGAGTGGTTGCATTGCTATCAGTTTCCATCATTTTTTGCAGAAACAGTGAAGATGTGGTGCAGAACCTAGTAGTCTTATTTATATGACTTTGTCAAAGTACTCTTAACTTCTACAAATTTTATTTTGTAAGAGATATCTTCAATAACAAAAATGCTCAAGAAATCTTTGAATTCTACACATATCAAAAAGAAAAATCAAGAATCCAAGATAGATTTCCATTTTTAACAAGATATAAAATATAATAAGGAAAAAGGAAAAATAAAGAAAAAAATAAATAAAATAAAATAAAAATAAAATAAAAAAAGAAGAAAAAGGGAAAAAAAGTGGGTTTTATCTTTGACAAAAACATACACTTACTACAATTTAATGTTAGAAACATATAAATCATGACTAGAAATGTATGCATTAATATTTGAACATAAAAATATTAGCATGTATATGTTAATTTGTTGGGTCAATATTTTCTTAGTACCAAGCCATTGCTGGATGAAAATTTTAATGGTTTAAGAATTATTTTTGGTAACGGTTTAATATTATTCTGTTTGTCTACACTATAGCCCATCTTATTGTGGTCTATTGAATTTAATTTCCTCTAATTATGATCATCTCAGGTATATGCTATGACCAGATTGCTTTACATATTTTCATGTTAGTTACCAATGTTGGACATGATTTTCGCAGCACTACAACTATAGCAAGCAGTTTTATCTATCACACAATTTATTTTATTAACAACATCGTCCAGATTTTGAAAGTTTTGGAACACTCCATCAAATATAGTCATGGAAGCATGCAAAAAGCTCGTACTTTCCTGATCACTAACATTGAGTAGTGTATTTTGAAGATTTTGTTGGCTTAGTCGCTAACTACATATATACAAACTCACGCTAAAATTATGATTATATCTATTTTAAAGCTCTCACAGTTCACAAACATGTATGATCCTCATACATATAAATGGATGATCGATTTTATGTGGTTCAGTTACATTAATAACTTCAACGATACTATATTCTGTTGAAATATATCAAATGAATTTGTACTTTAGCTCTTTAATATCTTCTTAACTATTCTATTTTTTCTTAAACTCTTCTCTTTACTTTTATTTAAGCTTAACTATTTTTTCTTATCATATCATTCGATTTCTTATGATCATTTGCAGTATTTTCACCATTTCACGGTGTAAGAATTAATTTTGGTAACAATATTTTTGTATACACTATAAGAAAAATATTTGTAACATTTTGCCACACACAAAAATTAATATTTGTTACGTATGGAAGATCACAAGAAGAGCATGCCAAGGAAGGCTTCACTATTTAAAGACTACTTAAGCAATAATAAGATTTATCTATAGATTAGATCAAAGATAATAGGAGAGGTGAGAGTACACTCTAGCAATTCTCTCAAACCCTGTAATTTACTTGATCTTTGAGGAATAAAAGCTTGTTTCTCTTAAGATTCTGCTTTTACAAACTGTTCCTAACACTCTTCCCAATAAATAATCACAACTATTTCTGTAATATATGAATACCCAAAAAAACGAAGTTATATATATATATATATGAATACCCATTACACTTCTACATGCTAGTTACCTTCGATGGACAAGGTTTTTCCCAGATATGAAAACTATAATGAAAAGTTCTACTTGTAGTTTTCAGTAAACTTTGTATTAACAAAGTACAAAGAACTAAAGAAGGCTCCTTTTGAAGTCTTAAGCCTCGCAGAATCCATTGCTGATGCTCTGCAGATTTGAAGCAAGTAGAGATTAAGTCTAATCCTTGCTGCTCCTTTTGTACTCTTTTTTTAAAATCATCTTCCTTTTGTACTCTTAAGATATGTACTATATGATCTTTTTCTTTTTTGAACAAATGTTCTATATGATCTTTATATTCAGCAATAAACCTAAAATGCTAAACAAGAGAGAATGAGGGACGAGCACACGTGTGTGAGTAGCTTGTTGTTCGTCATCTATATTCATGGCGTAACATGGAGTTTTTGCATTTGCACACAAAAGTACCCAATCATAAACATGAGAAAAGCACCAGTTTGTACGACTCTTCACATGTAATATACTAATATAGTAGTCATCCTGTTCTGTTATGCCTTTTTTTTATTACTAGAGAACATTCAGTTGGGGGACTCATCAGGAACAAAACACTGTAATAAGTTTCGTATTAAATTAGAGGATTATCTCAAGTTCATTAACAAGCTGTACTTGAGGCCTGGCTAAGTAAATGCTCCGACCGGTTATACCAAGCGGTTGGCTGGTAGAGGCAAGATTGAACCAAGCAATGAGGGAATTTCTAAACGTCCATGTAGTGTGACAATAGCTCCTGATGAAGCTGGCTGCCTTAATGTCAGTATGTCACACATTGGTAGCACAACCATTGGCACTGAGAATGGTTGACTTGGCTCAAGATAGCCGCTGAATTACTTAAGACACCCTCATCATTTTAACATTGTTATTTTAAATAGTTTTATATTTTCACACTGTAGCATTGGAGATTAGTTTGGTATTTAACACTATATGAATTCAAAATCGAAAATAAGATGTGAAAGCTTTATAATTCGGAAGCTCTTACGAAAATTAATAACTAAAGTAATTTTTGCTCTATAAAATCAAGTTATGTGTGCTAAGTAAATTTCAATCAATTGAAAAACAAAGTTCATAATAACTGGTCCAAATCTAAAAGCCCAACATAAATATGAAGCCCATATACAGCCCACTATAATTTAGGGTTTTCTAGTTTCAGTGTCTCTCCATTTCCCTTATATTTCCGCAGCCGGAAAACTTATCATTCCCTCCTTCTACGATCAGCGCCAAGAGGAAGAGAAGCAAAGATGCCGGCAAAACAGAGGACGCCGAAGGTCAGCAGAAACCCTGATCTCATCAGGGGAGTCGGCAAATACTCGAGGTCTCAGATGTACCACAAGAGAGGTCTTTGGGCTATCAAGGCCAAAAACGGCGGCGTTTTCCCTCGCCACGACGCTAAGTCCAAGGTTGTTGCTGTAGCTGAGAAGCCGCCAAAGTTCTATCCAGCTGAAGATGTTAAGAAACCTCTCGCCAACAGGCGCAAGGCAAAGCANTGGCAAATACTCGAGGTCTCAGATGTACCACAAGAGAGGCCTTTGGGCTATCAAGGCCAAAAACGGCGGCGTTTTCCCTCGCCACGACGCTAAGTCCAAGGTTGTTGCTGTAGCTGAGAAGCCACCAAAGTTCTATCCAGCTGAAGATGTTAAGAAACCTCTCGCCAACAGGCGCAAGGCAAAGCAGACCAAGCTCAGGTACTTTTACCTTACACACTGTCACGTGGTTTTAGATAGAGAATTAGTTCTATGTGTTAGGTTGATTGGTTAGTGGATTTAAGTTAAAAGATTGTTTGGTTTGGTTATAGTTTCGTGTTATTTTGTAGTTTTGTCTGATTAGGCTTTGTTACATGTTGATGTCAAGTCAAATTAATTTAATTTAATTTGTATATGTAAGTGGATAGTGAGATGTATATTGAATATTAGTACGCTGTAATCTAATCCAATCTCCTTGTGGCTGTATTGCAGATCCAGCATCACCCCAGGGACAGTGCTGATCATCCTCGCTGGTAGGTTCAAGGGCAAGAGAGTTGTCTTCTTGAAGCAGCTTGCCTCTGGTTTGCTTCTTGTGTCCGGTTAGTTTTTTTCTACTACTCAATATCTTTGCCACTTTCTAGAATCCATTGTGTCGAATCTTAAGTTTAAGTGTGACATTAGCATTGTAAGATAGCTCTAATAATTATTTATTTATAAGGCTAAAAATGTTTAATAATTTATTTAAATAAAATTATGTTTCATTAGGACCGAACCGGCCTTGATTACTCATCTGAAGTATTCACTACTTCTTGTCACCTGACATGTTCCTGTTTTGTAATTGACCATTCAGGACCGTTCAAGATCAATGGTGTGCCTTTGAGACGTGTTAACCAGTCCTACGTGATTGGCACGTCCACAAAGGTTGACATCTCTGGTGTTAGCCTCGAGAAATTCGATGATAAGTATTTTGGAAAGGTGGCTGAGAAGAAGAACAAGAAGGGAGAAGGAGAATTCTTCGAGGCAGAGAAAGAGGTAATAATCTACTTTGTTGATATCTCTATATCAAGTACTTTGATGTAATATATAAATATGACAATATCTTCTTCCTTCCGCAGGAGAAGAAGGTCTTCCCACAAGGGAAGAAAGACGACCAGAAAGCTGTGGACGGAGCTTTGATCAAAGCCATTGAGTCAGTTCCAGAGTTGAAGACTTACCTCGGCGCAAGGTTTTCACTGAAACAAGGAATGAAGCCACATGAGCTTGTTTTCTAGATTTTATTTACCTTTTGTATGAGTTTTCTAGAGTGTTGTTCCCCTCAAGGTTTGCTCCTTAAACGTTTACTTTTGTTCTTGTCCACCTACCAGAGTCCAGAGACATGCATTGCTGGCTTTATACTTTCTATATGCTATGTTTTCGCATTTGGTATAAACAATATATGTTAGTTAATGTGAACGTTGAAGCTATATTTTCAATAGTTATTAATGTTATGTTGAGAATTCACTGAACCTTCAAGTAATCTGAGACAAGTCATTTTTCCGATTAGTCAGCTTACCGGGATAAACCGGACTTTAGCAGAGTCTCTTTATGCGTCGCTCGGAGTTTTTGACAATGACCGTAAACGAGTCGTGAGCTTTTAGCATTAGAATGATAAAGCAATAAAGCTGAGTATAACACGTAATGGGCCTAACGGGGAAAACAATCGAATCACGTGTAAGTTCTGTTCCGTCTTCAACTTTGATTTGCATCTTGTAATCAACCCCGACAAGCCCCATAACTAATGATTATAGTACATATTAACTTTTTTTTTTTTTTGATCAAAACATATTAACTTTTTTATATTTTTATTTTTATCCAGCAACTTTTCATATAGACAACCTTGATAAGCCTTGTAACTGTTTGATCTTCTTGATCTGTATCGTTAAATTGATTTAACTATTCGAAACCTCAACTGATTTCTAAGTAAGATCAGTACTTCATGATTCATAAAGTTTGTTTATTTAATGCCATAATTTAAACAATTGACTTTGGAAACACAAAACAAAGGGCTGACTATTTGTGTATTTCTATAATCTAAATAAAGTATAATTTAAATAAAGTCTAGCGGCTTCGTATCAAAATTCAAATTTGTGTATTGAGAAAGTGAGAACACAAACACATAATTAAATGGGGATTTCTGTACTATGTGCAACTATAGAAGTATTATTATCGTTGGCTTCTCCACCAACATCTAAAATTAAAATAATAAAAACGCCAGAAAGAAAGAGAAAAATATGAAAAATGTATATTATTTGAAAACCTTTAAAATGTTTAAGAACTTCCATAGATTATTGTTCAAATAATAAATTCCATAGACAAGTGTTCTTTTCTAATTGGTTCAGTTTAAATTTAAAAGTCAATAATATATAAAATTATATTAGTATTGTATGTAACATCTTAAAGAGAATTTCTACTGATAAGAATGCTTTATGTTGATAATTATCACATACTGGTTCAAAATGGTCAGTTGCACCCTTTTTTAGAAAAACCTACAAAAACAAAAAGTGGCTACCAAATCTTAGGTGGCCAATTTATTTTG
>OVBX01005562.1:0-12944 GCA_900406325.1 Erucastrum elatum
GTTAAGGTCGTGACAGCTCTTAACGTACTTTCAGTCCCATCATCCTCGGTGCACTGACCAACCAACTTGAACAAAGTCTGCTCTTCAAACAAAGTTGGACAGAGCACATTCCTTTGTTAAAACCAGAGACTGGTTCAATCTGGGACATTAACACAGAACAGCTTCTGCATCTGCCTGAGACTCTTGACCATCTCTCTCAGCGAGTAAAGGGCTTTTACTGGAACTTATTCCTCAGCTGACCACAAGCTGAACCTGACAGCTAAGGTTGAGTGAAGCTTATGAGAGGCGAGCTTATTGTGTTTGGAGCACTAACTGTCGATATTGTGAGTGTTCGTTGCCCAATTTCAGTGTCCTAAAGAAAAAGCATATCAAAGAGTGACTGTTATGTCTTATTGTTTTAACATTAGAACTTATCCTGTTCAATAACTTCATGTATTTGATTTTATTCTTGAGAACCCTCCTAATATCAAAGACATCAGTTTCAAAACTCAATTATGCTCTAACAAGAAAATGAGATTCACCTGAGAAGAGACCCAAGCAGTGAGGCGCCTTATACCCTTCTCTTCCTGAACCGGTATACCAACAGTTTCGATCAACAAGTTATCTCCGAGTTTCAACAGCAACTGATGGTAAATGGGTAATCTTCCCACTTTATATCCACTTTCGACAACTCTTTTCGAAACGTCTGTGGCACTTTCAGAATCATCAAGAAAGATTAAAAAAAATTGGGTTGAGTCATAATCTCTGCAAAACTTTATTTTCTCCAAGTTCTTGTCTTTCAAGCAAAGATCGGATCTTTACTTGACCAAGTTTTATTGCGAGCTGTTGACGCTCCGGCTCCGATATTCCGAGGAGAGCCTGTGAGTCCACGTGTTGAGCACGTAATGGTTTCGAAGACGACGGTTATTGTCGTCATCATAGCTCCGACAGAACACAGAGTTAACCCCTAGTCTTCTCCGGCTAAACTCAAACCTCTCTGCAACAAGAAGTCTTGAGTTGTGTTTGGTAACGACACGCAGTTCGTATGCAGAAGAAAGAAACGACACGCGTTTTTAAATTAGAATGTTTGAATTCTAAACAGAGTAATTAACCAATCCAAACTGAATAAACTAAAATTGATTTAAAACTCATGATTCACCTAAATCCGAAGAATATTTACACTCAAACGTCATTTCGATATTTTATAAAAATGTATTGAGGAACGAAAGAATCAACAGCGGTTACAACAATAGAAGAAAAATAATTAACCTATACTTGTGGTAACTTAGCTTTGGTTTTGAAACCATTTTTCTTGCCATCCTTAACCGGATCGGTCTGAGTCGGTATTCCCAAGTTATCCTGAAGTTGTTGCAAGGCACGGACCACTTGGTCCATGGTCGGACGCGACTTGGGTTCGAACGAGATACACTGCACCGCAATGCTGGCCATTCTCACTGCCTCTTCGGGTAAGTACTGTGTGTCTAGCCGAGGGTCCACGATTCGGAGAACCTTGCGTTTGCTTGTGAGGTAAGGTCTAGCCCATTCCACAAGATCTTCTTCTTCAGCCGGTCTGTTATAGTCCAAGGCTTGTTTACCTGACAAAATCTCTAGAAGCACAACTCCGAAACTGTACACATCGCTTCTTGCATTTAACCGACCTGAAAAAGATACAATAATGTAAAAAAGATGAAACTAAGGACTCAAACCTTCATATCCTTTTGCTCTTATAGAAAGATACAATAATGTAAAAGAGATGAAACTAAGTACTCAAACCCTTACATACATATGATGAGCCAGTAGTAAGCATATACAAGTGAAACATTAGTCTACGACCCCCAAAATTTTTTAAAACAAAATTTACTTACGTATTTCCCAAATTTATGTAAACTTTTTTGAGAAAAAAGAAGACTTTTATTAAATCGCCTACAGCCTCAAAATATCAGAATCGACCATATGTTTTCTATTAAGAAAATTGGTAGTTTAGCTGACCTGATGACATATACTCGGGAGCAGCATAACCATATGTACCCATAATCCTTGTACTAACATAGCTTAGGTCACCCATTGGACCGTCCCTAGCTAGTCCAAAGTCAGAAAGTTTCCCATTATAGTCCTGTTATTGGAAGCAAAATCATATTAGTGTAAAAGACGTCTTTATAAGATTAGTAACACCATCGAACTCTTTGAATATGTGTTTCTTACCGCGTCAAGCAAAATGTTGGAGGCTTTAAAGTCTCGGTATATCACTTTGACAGGGTCGCTGTGTAGGAAGGCAAGCCCCTTTGCTGCATCAAGCGCAACCTTAACCCGTAGAAACCATGTTAGTGGCTTAAAATGTGAACCTCCTGCTTCAAAACACTTTCCATAAGTACAAAAACACAAGCTGTATATCATTTCATTATTTCAAAATAACAAACAATCATTCAGGAGAACTCACTTCTGAATAGATGATTCTCAAGACTTCCATTTTGCATAAACTCATATACAAGAAGATGGTGATCATCCTCCAGACAATAACCAACCAGTTTCACTAGATTCGGGTGACTCAATTCTCCCAAGTAATTGATCTCTGTCTGCATCATAACAGAGCATATCAGACACAATCACACACACATGTTAATTCAGACGTAGTATAGTATTCGGCTTCCAACTTAAAAACAATTAACGATATTTTGACTGATCATAATAACCCTTTATATTTTAGGTGATTATTTCTATAATTCCATATGTGCGATTTCATTCTTTCATTAACGTACATAACTCAAGTTTGGGAAAATGAACACTATACCAGCCATTCACGGTGGCCTTGACAACTTTCTTGGTTAAGCTTTTTAACGGCGATGACTAAACCGGTTCCCGGTTTAGTAGGAGTGAGACTGGTTTCATCCAACCAGCCTTTAAAGACAGAACCGAAACCCCCTTCTCCGACCACACTGTCCGGTCTGAAGTTTCTGGTTGCGAGTTTGAGCTCGTTGAAAGTGAAGCTCTTGACGGGCGTCGAATCAAGTATCTCCCATTCCGTCTTGCGAGCTGCAGCCCTCACGGATGACGATGTCCGGCTCGACACGCTTAGACCGGACAGATAGCTGCTCTTATCTACACAGACATCTATTAATAGATGAAGAAGATTTTGGGAAAGTTAATAAATGCAAAGATGGTACCGTTGTAAGAAAAGTCATCGGCCGTGTCTGGAGAACTGAAGCAAGAACCCATAAGACTCCAGAACATAACCGAACAGAGTCTTGATTCTTGATCGCTCTTCTTCAGCTTCTTTGAACCGGATATACTTTGTAAGCAGAAGAGAAAATTATAACGAGGTAGAGAGAAAGAGATGAGAACAGAGAACAAAGAATCGAGAATAAGGGTTGGTGTTAATGAGAGGCAAGAGGCATGGCAGAAAGAGAAGAAGGATGGTTGCTTTGTCTTTGTGTGTAAAGTCAAACAAATGGATACAAGAAAGTATTGTTTGGCCAAAAGATCAAAAAAGTCGTCGGATTCTAATTTGATCGAAATTATATGCTGTGTGACCAATTTTTTTACTAAAAAAAATTATTAAAAATTCTTAAGAAATCTTTTGGCTATATCCTGTAAGGATTTTTTTTCAGAAGATTGATAACAGAAACTATCAGTCACATTACTGGTTTTGGAGTGTTCTTTTGTTACCGTCCGTATCTGATTTATTACCATTTATGGGGACGACAAACAAACATAGAGACACGAGGTTTTCATATTTGCTGTCGTAACAAAATATTTATTTGGTCTCGGGTCATGTGTGTGTATGTATGAAAACAGAAAATACGTATAAATTATAAATAACGATTAAACTCATTACTTCCTTTACACTTCACATTATTTTGATTTATTTAAAAAGTTATATCATGTCTTTTTGTTAATTAGAAGTTTAGGCATGGTTCATCATTGAGACTTGACATCATGGTTTGTGTGAATCCACTATTTCGAATCTCCTTAACAACAATTGTTTATGATAAGAAAATGTTTCAAAAAATATTGTTTATGACGCAGTGTGAGGGAGTAGGGTTAGATTTTCAATTTTGGTAGGAATTCACCTAAGAACTTTTATCTTGGCTTCATATAATCTTTGTTGGGTTGTACCAAGGTTTATTCTTATTTATTTTAATGCTTAAAAAGTTTGGATCAAAAGCATCAGATCTAAATCGTGTTAAGTTAAATTTCTTTTCTTAAGAGAGGATATTCTTTCTTACGGGGGAATAGAACCAACAACCCACCCTCTTAAATATTACTCTGTGGTCCAGAAACATTATCAACTAGATCAACTAATTAAGGTTTTCTTGGGGTGCACTTCAAATCATATCAAACTCCACAAAGCTTATCTTTGTTTCATCATTTGGGTGGCTAGCCGTCGTGACTCGTGAATTGATCCCCTCTACTTGTAAATGCATTTGCAAAAAAAAAAGAAAAAAACTATTTTGATTGCTTTTTATTGTTTTGACCATTTAATTATTTTCAAACAATGTTCAAAAACCATGGTAATAACTTTGTTTCATGTTGTCCACCATTGACGAACGGAAGTATGGGAACTCATTTTTCTAGATGCAAGAGTACAATACCATTCTCTTCACGTTTTTTTAGCAAAAAAAAGAAGAAGTTTTAAGAACTTTTTGAGATTGCTTTACATACCAAATAATTGACTCTGGCTATTAACTTTACACCTCCTCTCTCTACATATACATATGAAAACAAATGACATAAACAAGTTCATAATCAAGAATCTATTAAAAGGAAACGTAGGTTTGACTTGGGAGGTAGGTTTTTGATAATGAGTCACTTATTGTTGTGGACGTCGCTGTCTGTTTGGTGTTACTTTTGGACTTTATGGTTAATCTAAATATTTCTCAACACTAGTTGGTCAATCTTTACGTACGGATGTACTATTTTGACTTTTCTTGTCTTGTCTTCCAAACATTGCCAACAAAAACGTTTTCCCTCCAGAAGTCACCCTTTGTCTCCATCAACAAAAATGTTTCGCCCCCTAAACGAACATAAACTAGACTCTCTTTGTTTGGCGAAGCTGTGGGAATGGTGAGAGTAATGAGAGTGAAAGCAGAATGAGTGTGTGTGTGTGTGGGGGGGGGGGGGGGGNCAAGAATGCATACTAATTGGTGGTTAAGTAACGCTGCATTGTGTCAGCTTGAGCCACTAAAATCGTTCCCATTATAGTCAATACTGGAGATTAGGGGATGCTAATCATGATGGATCAAGAATCCAGGAAGTTCCTGCTTGTAGTTGGATCCAAGTTTAAGATTACCCACTTTTGTTCTTTTTCTATAACTGAATCATGTAGATTTTTTACTGTATATATTTTATCTACACAGAGTAGCTACACGTTGAGAAGAAATATAGACGGATTATATGTACGAAATATAGAAAATAAAACAACAAGGGTCCATAGCTCAGTGGTAGAGCAATTGACTGCAGATCAATAGGTCACCGGTTCGAACCCGGTTGGGCCCTTCTTTATTTTTTTCTTCTCTATTAGTTTTTTCTTTTTGTTTTCTGAGAACATAAATGATTTACTACGATAGTAGTAATGAAAGGACAGAAGAGAGGATAAGGGAAATAAGTTGGATTGTACATTAAGACGGGAACAACTAGTGATGATAAGACCTCTCATCCAAAATGATCATTAAGTTTGTCACCATGATGCAAAAGCATGGTAAAATTACAAATGTATAACAAAAAAGCTTAAGCTAGAAACAGAACAAAAGTATAACAATTGTGGTATTCACTTGACCCCTTTCTAAAACTGTATTCCCGTTTTCTTCGCTACTATGTTCCCTCTTTGTGTGTTCTATCTATGTTAAAGGGAAAAACACAAGAGTCTCCTTTCAAAATTTCAATCCAGCAGAGTAATTCCTTTCTTCCTAGATTCTTCTTCGATCCTAACGCCTCTTTTCTCTTCTATACTTCTAGCNAGGGAAAAACACAAGAGTCTCCTTTCAAAATTTCAATCCAGCAGAGTGATTCCTTTCTTCCTAGATTCTTCTTCGATCCTAACGCCTCTTTTCTCTTCTATACTTCTAGCTACACTCCCATAACATCTCCACAGCTTCACGGACATTGGATATACAGACACAGCTTTACACAAGAACCTCTCTGCTTTTGTCTTGAAACCGTTGATATTGCTCAATATCTCTCCAGCTTCCACCCATATATACTCGGGAGCTACTGGCATTGCACAAGAAACTGTACTTACCAGATTCAAACCTGACCAGAAGTGTATACCCGAGGAACCGGAATCTTCTTCTTTCCTTAACAGCTTACTTACAGACAAAGCCAGCGGGTAGTTGCACGGGACCAAGCCTAGGATTGTTTCCACAAAATCCACAAGTTCCTTTTGTTTACTGAGCTTCTCCGGTACAAGAGATGGACCGTACCATGCTTCAAGAACTGTGTTTACCACAAAGAGTTCAGATGAAACTGGCGCCAGAAGGTTACTTACTAGCTTCCTCACTCTTGGTTTCTCGGCGCTGTTGCTGATGAATTGCCACGACAGTGGTTCTTTTACAGGTAAAGAACTTGCTTGATCCAGATAAGAGTTGAGTAATCTCAGTTGTAGGTTGATTGGAAATTCACCTGTCGCTTGCAATGAATTGATTAGCTGAAACACAGCGTGTTCTCTCAGGCAATGCATAAAATGATCAGGAGCTGTAGCTTTAAGTGCTTGGTCAATGGCCGAGCAAGCACCGGTATAATTACGTTGCAGTAGGTTATGGAGAGAGAGATTAAGATATCCAAACATCTCATCCACCTGATCCGATGCAACACTCTCACCTTCTTCCTCTGTTTCTTCATTAGTCAGTGCTGTGTTTTTCTTACGGGACGATACATCCCATACAGAAGCATACCAACGAGACATGAGTTCTCTTGCCGAGTCGTTGCTTCCTCCTTGCAGAGCATATTCAGCGTACTGGTTCCAAATCCATTGTCTGCCTGAAGCATCTTTTGGTTCTTGCTTGAGAAGATCTTCAAACCCAGACGACGACTCGTTTCGTTTCACTCTAGCTGCTAACAGTTTCAGTTCTAAGCAAGCTGGGTAGAGCTCAACTGATGCCTTCACAATGTCCTTACATTTTTCCAACTCATCAACTGCAATCATAAACAGTGCGTGGTTCAAAGCGAATAGCCCAGCAGTAAGCTCTTCTATTCCATTTTCCGATGAGCCATCACTAACGCAACGTTCTTCTGAACGCATCCCTTTATCAAATAGACTGAGAGCCATCTGCTTCAGATCACCAACCAAATCAACTGAAGGCCATACTATTTCTAGCAGTTCCTTTTCCATCTCAAATCGTTGGACAACCGAATCAGGCAGTTTCCTGTAAATAACCAAGTACACACAACAAATCCAGAACACACATTTATCAGAATATGTTAAGCATGTCAGAATTTGAGACATCATTGAAAAGTCAGGGTCCTCCGAAACTGCTGCTGGAGCCTGTAGCTTGGATATTCTCTGGATTGCCTTTGAAACGTTCCCAGAAATGCACATAAGGTTGAACATCTGCAATGAAAGATCTAATATGCAAGCGCTGGCATGATCCCTGTCAATAGACCCAGGTGCATGGTTGCAGAGCGCCGAGAGGGCAGCATCATATGCACTTAGTTGATCGTTAAGTTGTTCTCGACTGTTGATGTACATAAGCCATATTACGTATGATCCGCTACACATATTGACCTGAAAAGTTTAAAAGTTATCTCATATAAAACCAATAATTCCGGCAATGTACTGAAAAAGATGAAGATATGCCTGAGACATCCATATATGTAAGTATGAAAACTGCATTAAAAAAAACACTATGACAAACCAGTGCCACCATGTTAGATCAATACTATAATTTTTTTATATATATGGACAAGCAGTAGCACACGTAAATATATAATCAATCATAAAATGCACGTGTGGCTATTTAGATGCAGGCAATAGATGATAACATACCCCAAGAGACAACATATCTTTCCCATCTGATCTACCATGTGAATAGTAAATCAGGAGATACACAATCCAAAGAATCTCAGAAGCTGGATCACCTTCAAGCCCTCGTGAAAGAACAGAAAGGGCCTGAAAAGAAAAATGGCCACCAGAATAAGAACGAGAGCTAAATTGATACTAGACAGTATTGACAGGAATCAAACAACATTGCCTGGATCAAGCCTTCTGAGTGGTCAATTTCCCGGCGGAAAATAGTAAGAGCCATTTCCACGGATTCAACAGCAGCATCTGATCCTTGATTAAGAAGATTCTACGAATGCACCAAGCAGTTCAGTGAATATGGTAGTAAGAATATTAATAAAGAGAAAAAAGACAAACCATCAGGCTATGTTTGATCCTAAGGTATGATGAGTGTGTTCTTGGATTTCCTAGGACTTCAATTCGACCTTCGTTTTCCCTTGCAGGTATATTCTTGTAAAGCAAGTTCGATGAGGCGAGACAGACACTAAAATGCTTCCCCCAAATTTGCCCATGTCTTTGAGCCAGAAGGGACTCGTAAGACCGCGAATCAACCTTCATCGTATCCAAGCAGACAAGATAAGTTGGTGAACGCACCACGTCAAAATCTTGGGATCCTCTGGAAGAATAAAGTTGCTTCTCATGTAAACTTGACGCAGCATTACCATCTGCAACATGCAGCAAATTAAGACTTTTAGCAAAGAAAATATCGTTTCTAGAATTCTTAAATACATATTTTCTGCCATACCAGGAGGACTGTTTTGACTTGGGTTTAAACTGTCATCAGCGAAATCCTTAAAATGTTGCCAAGAGCATTCATCATTATTGCATCTTCCACGTAACTCATACATGCAGAGAGGCCGAAAAGGGTCCATCTTCAAATTAGGGGTGTAAAGGTCAATTTTTCTCTCATATACTGGAGTTCTAGTCAAGCTGCTACGTTGTCTAACATCACTGTATAGGCTATATGACTTGTTTTCAAGTGTAGATTCTGTTCCCAGAGTCGTAATGGAAGGCCCTGGGACCTTCAGATGATTGATTGTGCTCCGAAATAAAGGGCCTGCTGAAGCTACAGACAGCAACAGGTCATCATCTGGTGAAGTGTCATGGGACTCCATATCTACAGATGATCCAAAATTCTCATTGATTGTGCTGCGTTCAACTGGTGGTTCCGAGGGACTTCCTTGCAGTTTATTGGCGTCTGGCTCTGAGATTAAAACAATATGAAGACGTGTTACAAGAAAGTAAAGCAAATGAAAAACCACGCATTTGCTATCTGCAGCTTAGCTCAATTATCTCTACGAGTAGGATTTGAAAGTAAAATAAGATTGCAAATGACCATGCTTTTTCCCCCTTTGTCAAGTGAATGCACAGCCAAATAACCAAGTAAAATGCCAATCCTTTATAAATAAACTACTTACCTTTAGAATTACTATGATGAATTTTTTCGGAGACAGGACTACTTCCATCTCTCTTGGTTTGTTCACTTGCAACATTACTTTCATCCCCTCTATCTATCACAGTCTCTGCATTCGCACCAGTGCCACCTCTAGATTCTTCCCGCATACCCAGACGCTCAAATAATTTAGATCTTAATGATGCTTCAATAAGCAAAGAACTCTGATTGCCTAGTGTTTGCTCAAGATTTTCTGCTTGATGCCCAAGGTTCCCTTCGGTAGATTCATGGTCCACGGGAAAAGGCTCACCGTCTGCCAAAATGTGAGCATCGCTAGGCGGGGAGCATAGTCTACTTGCAGTTTGCTTGTCATTGCAAGGCAAACCCTCCGAGGTGCTAGCATCAAGATCACTGCACGGCTCTGAACCCAAACTCTGTCCACTATGAGGACGATGTAGAGAATGAATGCCACCATATTCGTTGTTATGTGTGTGGTTGGTTTCTAGCTGAGTATGCTGAGGGATGTCCGTTTTGGTTCCCAAATCAATGTTTTCAGCACTGTTACTCAAGAACCGTAACTCAGCTTCAGGGTGCTCATGATGTACAGAAGGCCACAACACTCTGGTGTCACGCACAATTAGAGATCCATAGTGAGCAGATAACGTTTCTCTCTTACTGTAAAGTTCTGCACATTTTGCATTTGCCTCAATCAAAGATCTTTGTGCCTTTCTATAAACTTTGAGAGCATTTCTTTCTTCAATTTCACAAAGGCGTTTACGCTCTTGTGCTTCCTCCAGGTCTCTGTCAAGAGATTCCTCTAGGTCTGTCAAATATTGCATATCCAGTTGACTATGTCCAGGAGCACTTGTATTTCCCGGGATGTTCCAGAAGCCAGAATTGTCCAGAGAAGGCTGAATCAAGCAGAAAACCAAAGAATCCAAAGTAAGGATCATGAAATCATACCAGCTGCCTCTAACTTGTTATTTAAGGATATAGAAAAAACCTGATGGTTTCCATTGACTATTTTGGGCAACTGGTCACTCGACAAGTTGCTATCAACATATTTCATTGTTTCCAGTTCTCTTGAAGTTAACTGAACAGGAAGATCCGGCTGGGCACATCTTACACCTTCGAAATGATTTGCTTTGCTCTGGAACAATAAAAAGAGGAAGAAAATAGGCATAAATTGACAAACACTGGTCCGAAACTAGAAATGGTTTAACTAATAGTCTTAAGAGTCAATAATTCCAATTCTAGTGAAGGAGAAAATGCAAAAAGTAATGACACTTACTCCACTTTTTTGTAAGACAATTGAGCTTGTATTGCCTTGTACAATATGCTGAGAAACGACCGGGGTAGCAGTCTCACCACTATTAATACCAATGTGTTTGCAACTAGCATTTGCATTCATACCTTAAAAAAAAAACAAAGTCAGGTGAAATCAGATGTGGGGAAAGATCAAAACACTGATTTACTTAACAAAATAAGTTTTCCACTCAAACAGCCAATACATATTCATACTTTTCCTTAGTCTCACCTGAAAGTAGACTTTTACCGATGGCAGGCGCTTTCATTGGTGCAGCAGTGGATGCAGGCACACTGTTATCAATAACAGGCTGACTTGTGTCATTTCCACTAACTTTTAAGCGCTTCTTGGCAGGTTCGCTTGGTTCGAGCTGTTTACCATTACCAGAAACCATAACGAGACTCCTTGTTTGGCTGACTTTTGGGTCAACAGCATCCTTTTTCGTCTGTAGTGCCTTAAGCTTCTGGTCAAGTTCCCGTTGTGCAATCTGCTGCCTCAGCTCAAGCTCCTGAAGTTTGCTGCTATTGGGATCCAGAATCTGCTCAGGACGCTGTGTCTCTTTGCTAACCTTCCTCTCGAAGGTATGACTATTTTTCCTAAATCCCTTGGGAAGCCCAAGGTTGGAAACTTTAGAAGTCGCAGCATGAGTAAAGGTACTAGTGGAGGGTGCTGCCTTCTTCGTAACTGCTCTGTTATCAATCTGAAATGGTCCTTTCAACTTTCCTTGTAATAACGTAGACGGTTTTCTGTTCCCAGAAACAGTTCCTTTTGGTTGAATCTGCTTCCTTCCTTTGCTATCAGATTCACTACCACCACTATCGTCATCTGAGAAATCTATCACAAGGTTGTTGTCGTCGCCCCTTAAAGGAAGCTTCTTCCCATGAATGGGAGTAGTAGACACTGCTGGCTTCTTAACTACCCGGCCTACAGGGATGGCCGCCTTCGACGGTGTAGCTGCGACAGCAGGTTTAATCAAAGGTCCAGCATTTCCTACCAAGTCACAAACAGTAGAAAGAAAAGAAAAAAAACGAGTTAGTTAGTTTCATAGGCAACAACTTCAAAGTATATTTATACTAAAAAGAACAGGTTCATAATGATCCACACGCAACTAATTAATAGCAAGAAACACACACTAGTACTGATGCACATTGATTTACACTCTCTTATAGGGTTTGATACTGCTCAATTGTCTATACTAGAAACCCTGTAGATGAAGAGGAGAATAGAAATAGTATTTTACCAGCTTGACGAGGCCTTGGGATATTTGTGTTAGCTGAAGGAGCAAAGACGTGGTCGCTAAGAGGAGCTCTCGTGCTTGTTTGCTGCATAGGCTGTACCTAAACACACGAAATTACTTGATAAGATTTAGGGTTTCGAATCTGCTAAATCGAAAGGCAACAACGAACAGCTAACGTTACTGAGTAAATCGAGATTTGCAGAATAATGAAGAATCGATAACAGGAAATAATGAATAGGTTTTTGTTCGGAGAGGAAACAATACATCGTCATCGGAGGCGGAGAGCTCGCCTTCCTCTTTTCCGGAAGCTGAAGCTTGATTTCCGGTGATGATTGGTGTCGTCATCGAAAGAGGGGTTTAGAGATTGGAGTAGAGGGGGAAGAAGAGTTGTTGCTCTTCTCTCTAATGATTGGTGGTTCTCTCCTCTGGCCGCCGATAGAACACGACCGAGAGATAACGGATTACGAAACGACGATTCTAGCCCTGCTTATTTTATTTTTACACTGTTAATTGTTTTGGTCAACAAGAGTGTTAACTGTTAATCTGTTTTTTTACAATTTTTTTTTTTTTTTGCAAACTTACCATGTTAATTTTTATCCGAGTCAACTAATCGATGTGATTGATAATTTGATACCGTATTTGATATGCTCAGTGCATGTTTTTCGGTTTAATTTGCTAATCTCCATTTCCAGTTACATATAGGATTCTTTTGAATTCAAACTCTTTTTTTGGTCGGTAAATACGAAATGAAAATATTTTCGATTAGTTAAAAATAATATTCACTATTTATTGTATTTGTATAATTTAAATTTCGACTTCAGATACTAATATGTATCCAAATCAAAACTATTCCAATTTTAGAGTTTTTCTGATTTTTGTTCAGATTCAATTTAGATTTTGATACTAATATTTAATACTTCATCCGTTTTGTAAAGTTGAAATTTTAGAAGAAAATATATGATTCACAAAAATAGATTTTGTGTTTTCTATCAGAAACGGCATAATTTGACTTTACTAAATTACTGTTGGTTAAAAA
>OVBX01005563.1:0-12943 GCA_900406325.1 Erucastrum elatum
CTAGAGGCAGCACGGGCGCTAGGCACCTACAGACAGCAGAGGGTCAGTTGCTCGTTTCTTTCGGTTCGTGCGAGGTTTTTGCGTTTTTTAACTTTCCGGAAATTTTTATTGTGTAGAGAATGTTTCTAGTCGTTGATTTCGAAACGACTTAACATTTTTTCGAGTTTTCTAGATTGAAACTTAGTCTCTTAAAGCTTCTCTAACGTCTTTCGTGTTTTGTCCGAAACTTTCGGACATCAATTTCGTCTTGACCGATTTTGACCCCAACAAGGTCTCTTTTTCATATACAAAAGTCGGACGGCTTAACGTAATCTGGGAGGTTTTATTTTTATTTTGAGTTGAGGTTATATTTTGGTTAAGATATTTGTATTTATTTTGGTTCTCTCGTGTTTTGTGAAACTATAGATACATAGTCATAGTCTAAATGTATTACACTACTTTATCTCATGACTTTTTTCTTTGTATCATCCATTTTCTGTATTGCATTTCTACTGGTTTATTGTAGAGAAGTTATGTTTACGCTACTTTTTCTCATCACTTTCAGGTTATGGTTATGAAATTTTTTGGAGCATCCGAATTCTTAATCTCATTGACTAGAAACTAATCAGTTTTATATGGTTGCTCATTTTCCTCTTTTCTTTTCTGCTGTTTTGATACTTACTCTTTGAGGAAAGAATCTCTTATCGTATAATCTTTGTGTCTCTGCAGGTTTCACCCAGCACTCAAATATATTAATGGAAAATAGTTTAGGACGGTTCTGGACTATTACTGCTTGAAAGTATTTTCTGGATATATTTGATTGCATGTATGATCATCTTTGTTATGTGTGCTTCTCTTGCTTCATGGTTCATTAAGTTTCCCTGTTTAATTCAGGAAGCTTTTCTGGATGCGCATCCTTTAAAGTTGAGGTCTTCCCAACACAAGCGGAGAGACATGGTTGAGAATTGTTCAGACAAAATTTGAACATTAGTAACATGTGAAAAATGTAGTTAATTTTCGAAGCGTCCAGTAAAGAACTATAAGCAACTTTTTAGATTCTTCGGACAAGTAACAGTGCAATTGCCTAAATATAAGTCTTATGTGTTGTTTACGTTTAAAATTACTTCTGTTTACGTAATTAGAAGTTAGGTTGGTTTACTATGCTCAGAAACGTCAAAGCGCATTCACTTTTTTTTGTCAGATTTTTTGGTCAAACAAAGCACAGTCACCAATGTATTGCAGATCAACCGGTGGTCCCAGACTCGAAAATAGGAGTATCACACACTTATGCAAGTTATGGCTTTTTGAATTCATGACAATTGACAAACCATGAACCTTAAGAATATAGATTCATAGGTCTGAAAAACTATTCAGAATATATTTAGTTTACAATGTGCAGCACGCGTGGCCCTTAAATGTATGGAAAATTCCATAAAATACCTCAGCTGTGTTATGAGATAAGATTTTAGATAATTATCCATTAGCATATTATATTATTACTTCTCCCCCAAGCAACCAACTTCATCATGTGTCTTATTGCCAACAATGTTACGTGGTTTGTTGTTAACCTCATGACCAGTCTAGTGTGACTATAAATACCCCCTCATCTTTCTTGTAACACATATGTGAAAGTAATAATAAGATCATCTCTTCTCTACTCTCTCGCTTGTTCCCATTTTCTTTATACATAATCTTAGTTAGCTTTAAATATAAATATAAAGCTCAACTTTGTTTTCTCTCTCGCGTTGCTCTATTACATGTATATAAAAGTATATCAGATAATAGTTCACAACATTTTATCAGCACGACGAGCTTTTTTATACCGATCATTCTTAAACCAAACAAGGTTATACTATCGAGATAAGTTTTATTTTATGTCTTTCAATATATTTAATTTATTTTAATATTTTATTTATATTGGAGTGAGAGGCTAGGCGTTCTCCGATTATATTTCGGGATGATAGGCGCTGCCTTTCCCGACTGATCGTTATGAAAGGCTAAGCCTCCACGGTCAGAGAAACACGTGGTAGGTTTTACCTCCGTGTATAATAAAAAAGAAAAGATCAAAATGGAAGACTAAGTCTCCTCGGATCTTGAATAAATGGTCAAAAATGGAAGGCTAAGCCTCTTGGACCTTAATAAAAGAAAATGCTAATATTTTAGACTTTGTCTCCTCGAACCTTGATGAAAATGATCAACATGGCAGTCTTTGACTCATCGGATCATGTGGAAGGCTAAGCTTCCAATTTTATTTATGCTATTTAAATTTCTGCAATTTAATTTATGCATTTAAATTTTTGTCTTTATTATATTTTTATGTTATTCTATAAATATGGATATCATGTCGATTTGAAAAAGCTCAAAAATAAAGTGCCCTTGAAAAATATGATTTGGGCAGTGGGTGCAAAGATGCATATAAAAATGAGTTTTGAGAAATCATCGATAAGTTGAAAACTATCGGATGAGAAAAAGAAAAGCCATGATATTTTACACCACTTTAATGATGGTTTATAAGATGAAGTGTATCATGAGAAAAGATCTAGAAGATCTTATAAGTAATCCTTGAAAGAAAAGATTCACTAAATAGTTGGAGTTGATGTAAATCCTCCGAACTGAAAAAAAATGGAACACATGATACTAAACCATCAAGTCGGTCCTACTAGAAAAGGACGAGGGTGTAAATACGGTTAAACCGCTCNGGTAATAAAAGGCAAACAGAAAAAGTTTGCTATAGATACGGCAAGAAAAAATATTGGGTACGTACTTTTCATATGCCAAGTCAATCTATATTGAGAATGAAAAAGAAAGAGAAATGAAGTAAGATAACTTCATTTTTTGTGAACCCGAACCATCTTTTCATGGCTTGAATACTCATCTTGATATGTTAGATTTTCTGGTTGATCCAGAGAGTATCGATGAATGATAAAATCGATGTGATATAATGGTTATCTTTCTGAAAGAAATTTTGAGATTCATAATGCAGATAAATATATTTGGCGGATATTTGGTCATCCTACATGACCATTTGAGGTAAGCAATATTTATCCTCTCTCAAAATAAATAAGTATAGTATCTAGTAAAATAAAAATTACTATTGCTTATGATGGAAAGACATGCATAAGAAAAAGATGGCAAAAGTGTAAATGAGTGGTAAACCTGAAGTTTACTAATATATATCCATCTTCAATAATGTTATTGACATTATTGTGAAATGTTGAAAAACTAGAGGTTTTTCGCATATAACATGTCTTAAGAAAATAAAGTAACCATCATGGGTGTTTAATCATCAAAAAAGTTCATTAGATATGATTTCTTTAAGTAGTCCCAAAACATGATCTCACTCTAAAGGATTTGATACATAATTCATCTCAAATGGGAAAACCGAATATGTTATTGGTTCTAGAGTGGGATTCAGTACGAGATTTTAGACATGGAATGTCATCATCGCGAGGGGGAAAATTAAAAAATCCCTAGTGAGTGGAACATTGAGATGATTATGTTCACACTCATAAGAGAACTTAATAAGAGAACTTGATAAAGTAAATTCAAGTAAGATGATCCCCATGATCGGGTCTAAACATGCAGTTGTGCATGTAGTCATATACAATCCAAAAGAGATAAAGTATATGGAATAATTATAAATATGCTCGCAAGATTGCTGGAAGCCTATAAACAGCTGATGGAATGAGATATGAGAAATGGATTATCATGAGAATTATAAAGGATAAATCCATATATAAAATGCTTGCCAGACATTTTGATGAAATAATAAAATCTCATATTCCAGCTGAAAATGCTCCAATAAGAAAAAGTGTCATAAAAAAGACGATATATGAGTCTATGGCATGCTAGAGACGTGATAGACCACTTTGGTTTCAAAGAGTCCTCGAAATGAGCAAATAAATTAATCGAGGATGAATCTCTTGATGAGACCGTTGATATGGTTAATTTGTAGTCAGGTACATGGGTAAATCATCAATGATGATAAAGAGATCTCGATTAACCATATCAGTACGGATAAAAAAATGGAACCAAAGAGAAAATAGATTGTCGACAATAAATAAATGAGAAAGCGCTATATAAATAATGATTATGAATCTACCTCTATATATGAGAGTAAAGTGAATTGATTAGCCAGAGAGTCATTGTGGCAATCAATTCGATACTCATTAGAAAAACGAGAAGTTTTTGGGCCAAGAGTCCAAGATGTATATTTCTCCAAAGAATGAAATGAAAGATGACCTTGAGGTATGAAAATCGGCTTGTTCCAAGGTCATTGGAGAAATTTTAAGAAAGATGCAGTATATTGAGATGTCTGGCAGGACATAAGAAACTTGAGTTGCATCTTGATATTTGGTAAGTCCTTGGAGAATTAAAGATGTTCTCGGGACCGATAAAAATCTATAAGAGTTAGAATAAGCCATGTATAAGGTATCTTGAACCTGTATCTGGTGATATGTTTACGGCAGGATATGCCGATTCCCATTTTAATGAGATTGAATTTCCAGCGTTAGGGGGAGAGGAATTAGAAAAATTCCTAAAATATTGATGGTGTACACATTCGTTGCTACACCTTGACCCCCCTACAATTTAAAGAGAGCTGGAAGTCCAGAAAATTGTGCATTTGCATAATTTGGCAAACCAGTTACCAGATTTGTTCACAGATACAATAAGACATACCCGCTGAAAATGTCCATCAAGGGTTGATGTTCCTAAAGAACAAAGTGATGGTAACAAAATGAACGAACCTAAGGTTCAGTTCAAGAGGGGGAGATCAGTGGGTTTTAAAGATAAAAATTCTCGAAAGAAAAAGAAATAGGTAAAGTAAATTTGAGAGGTTCTAAAAGAACCTGACTGAAAAATATCTGAAAAAAGGCATAAGTGGATCGGTTCTGAATGAACTTTATATTGAAAGATGTCTGAAAGAAGACATAAGTGAAATGGTTCAAGAAGAACCAAATAAAGATAATCTAGATGACCAGAAGGGAACAATAAGGTATGTTTCAACCTCAAGTTGATTTATTCTAGAAAACCCGAGTTTGGTATGGTTTTGCAGATATATTTTATATATAAAGTCGAATGCGAACCGGCTATGGTTTTACAATTGGTGAAACCAAGATTTTGTGCGTTCCGAGAAACAATGGCTTTGACTTTTTCAAAGCATGCCTAGAATGTGTATGACTGGGTCAGTGAGTCAACACATACAAGAATCAAACGGGTTACTTAACAAGAAAGAGCCGACAAGAATATTTGAAGACAATTCAGCGTGTGTCGTTCAACTCAGAGAAGATTATATATCAAAGGCGACGAATAAGCATATCTCTCCAAGATTTTTCTCATACATCCGAGAGTTCGAGAAAAATAAAGCACGGTCATGCGACAATCCAGCTGACTGGCCCACCAAGACTTTTCCCATTCCCCGAACACGTATATGGTTTCGGAATGGACGTGTGTGAAGAAATAGTTATTATTCTCAGGGAGAGATTACGGCAGTGTACTCTTTTTCTCCTCGTCATGGTTTTTATCCCAAGAGGTTTTTCCATGATCAGGTTTTTAACGAGGCACTATGTAATACAAAATGGATAATCAATGGGAAG
The DNA here is from genome assembly GCA_900406325.1 of Erucastrum elatum. NCBI lineage: Eukaryota > Viridiplantae > Streptophyta > Magnoliopsida > Brassicales > Brassicaceae > Erucastrum > Erucastrum elatum. The sequence goes on from OVBX01005563.1 coordinate 5,577, forward strand.
TGTTATGAGATAAGATTTTAGATGATTATCCATTAGCATATTATATTATTATTTCTCCCCCAAGTAACCAACTTCATCACGTGTCTTATTGCCAACAATGTTACGTGGTTTGTTGTTACCCCATGACCAGTCTAGTGTGACTATAAATACCCCCTCACCTTTCTTGTAACACATATGTGAAAGTAATAATAAGATCATCTCTTCTCTACTCTATAGCTTGTTCCCATTTTCTTTATACGTAATCTTAGTTAGCTTTAAACATAAATATAAAGCTCAACTTTGTTTTTTCTCTCGTGTTGCTCCATTACATGTATATAAAAGTATATACATCTGAGCTAATAGTTCACAACAAGCTGAACTTTTTTCACTCTTTTACTACCCACTTTTTTCGCTACCCAACTTAATACCGTAACTAATTATTTTACTCATTTTAATACAAAAATTTTTAATACTGAAACTTATTTGTTTTAATAAATATAGGGAAAATTCCATGAAAATATTCCAACTAAATTTTGTTAAGCCTTTTAATACCTAAACTTTTTTTGCTTCTCAGTTTACTATTCCAGCTAATTATTCTACTCACATTAATACAAAAAAAATAAATTTTGCCCCTTTTAATACCTAAATTTCTATTTTAATTAAATATACTAATAAATTTCAAACGAAATTTAAAAAGATTCCAAAATATAAGAAAATATTAAAAAAATTGTAATTTTACTAAAAAAGGTAAATAAACTATGTAAAAGATTATAAGGGTAACCGCTTATTAAAGTCAAATCAGAGATTATAAGGGTCACTGCCGCTTATTGAAGTCAAAACAGTTTTTTTTAATAATATTATTATATTAAAGTCAAATAAGAGAATATGCGGGTCACCACCGCTGATCAAATATAAAATAATCGCACTAACTGCTGATTAAAAATAAACTAAACAAATAATAAAAAATTACAAATTCAATTACATAAAATTAAAATATTATATATAGTATGTTTTAGCAAAATATAGAAGGGAAAAGTGAAAATATACCAAAATATTATGTCAATTTTGATGTATAATTATTTTTTATAAGACCCTTTCTAGAGGTAACATTATGCTTTGTTAACATTTACATAAGTGCCACTGTATTTAATTTTAAGCTATATCTTTTTTTTTGGTGGAAATTTGCTTGATTTAAGCTAAATTTAATATATTGATAACCCATAAGTGTATGTAGTCATATTATATATAAAATTTCTATCGATATTCATAAGGTATAATCAGACTCGACCATATAGCCTTTCTTTTATAAACCATACCTAAAAGAACATATTTTTTAACTTCTAATTTTTAATTCTATGTTACCAAATAAGAAATATTTTAAACATATAAATTTAATTCACATATTTTTTAACTTCTAAAACATTTTTTTGTAACAATATAGTGAACAAACAAGATATATAATATATATTATCCCATTATTTTTCGAAATTAATCTGGAGAACCCAAATTTGAATGTATTTATTATAACTTATCACATTTTTATAAAGAAAAATATCTACATGATTTTGGGTAAATATTAATATATAGAAGATCTAATATTTTCAAATAATAGTTATATAAATTTTAGTTCAATCTTAACAATGTGAAAGATTTGAGATCTATTGAATTAGTTTGAAATAATCTGGAAGTATTTTTTAGAAATAGTTAAACTTATTTTAACAAAATAAAATTTAATTCCTAATCTTCAAGAAACTATGCAAATCAAAAACTGAATATTCTTATATTTTTACCTTATTTTTAAGAACCAAGATACAATATTGTTATTACAAATCACTAGGAAACAACCCCGCGCGTAAACACGCAAGAATAGTGAATTTTTTGTTTTTGTATTTTGATGTTCAATTTTTCTGAAATATATTTTAAATAAATATTTTTTATGGAGTAAATATGTGTGTAGAAAATGTGTAAAACAACAAATATTGGTAATGTATACAAAGATTTAACTGTTCGAGATAGCATAACAATATTAAGTCACATAATCGTCTTCTATTTGTTTTTGCTTTTTTGTGGCCATTTTACTTCTTATGTTCCTCCTCTCATTGAATTTATTATTAGAAGATGCATTTAAAATTAAATGAATAGAAAAAAATATTTAAACTGTTTAAAAAGACAACCTTTCACAATTGTAAATATTTAGATAAAATACTAATAAAATGATAGCGAAAAATACAGAGTTTTCATCTTAGAAACTAATAAATATAATTTTTGTAAATGAAATTGAAGTCTCTAAAATATAAAAAAGAATAAAAGATGAATTTCTTAGAAAGAAAAATAATTATATATCATAATCTATGTAATTGTGATCACTAAAAACTCAAGGAACAAAAACTTCACTTTTTATTAATAGAAAAGAAAAACTGAACTTATCATTTACATCACAATAACAAGAGTTTAAATAGAAACAATACAAGTGAACAATTATATCTCTTCATTGCATCTCTTTAATGCATCTCTTCAATGAAAAGTTGTCTTATTACAAATGAAGAGTTGCGTCTTTTCTTTTTAGAACTCTTAAACAAAACAACTTAACTAAAAGACACAACCCTTAATACATGCACCATTTCACTAAACACAATTACAACTAACAATAACTAAGTATTTAAGAGTTGCAAATTTCATCTAAGTATTAAAGGTTACAATGGTTGATAATTAATTTTTGCAATGGATGGTTAAGGAATACCATAGTTAACACCAAAATTTATAATGGTTTATCACTCAAATTAATATAATTATTTACATAATTTTATGAAAAACACAATTTTTAATAAAGAAAAAAATATAATTCCTAAAACAAGTATATTTTAGGTTTTTTTTAAAAGACACAATCTTTCAACATTAAAGAAGATTGCAATTATTAGCAAGAAAAGTTTTAGGATCATTAGATAAAAAAAATTCTAACCATCAAATTCTAACTCTTTAAATTATTTTTTAACAAAATACAAAAATTATGAAGAAATGTCTCTTAATAATCAAGAGATGTGTCATTTGAAATAAATAACTACTCAAAACAGGAAGTTTTAAATGATAAACATGTATGATTGTGACTATTTAAAAGATGTGTTGCTTAAAATAAGTTTTTAATGATGAAAAGGTGGTCGGAGTTTCAAGAAGCTATTGAAGAATCAGGTTATGCTCCTGATACAAGTGTGGTGCTTCATGATGTTGTTGATGAAGCTACCAAGGCGAGTTGGGTTTTTGGACATAGCGAGAGGCTTTCGATAATTTTATGCTAAATTTTTAAATAGAATTTATAATATAACAATTTTACCTTTGTGGAGACAACAAATAATAATTTTCTGAGTCAAAATGTATAAGTACCAAGTAATTTTTCTAATAATTTGCTGTCGTAATAATATTAATATATAACATCCTGAAAAGGTATCATTTGTTTTGAAACATAGGGTTGCCAAAAAAAACAGACCCCTTTGGAAAATTATCAATAAAACATAATTTATGAAAACATAAGATTATTTTTAGGACCATTGGATGAAAAAACAAAACAATTTTAACCTTCAGATTGTAACTCTTTAAATTTTTTTTAAACAAAATTCAGAAAAAGAAAATGTATGTCTCTTACCATCAAAGGATGTGTCATTTAAAATAAATAATTGCTCAAAAAGGAAGTTATGAATGATGAAAAGGTATGTTGGTGTTTTTTGAAAACATGTGTTCTTTATAATAGATGACTTTTGAAATAGTTGCCAAATTTTTTGGTGACATCATCATGCCAGACAAAAGTTGTTTATATTCATTAGATCATAAAAATACAAGAATCTTGATCATTAGATCTATTTTTTTTCCTATAAAAATGCTGATGTCATAGTTGGACAAAAACTGGTTTGATATTATATATAGATTTTAAACAAAAAAAAAAGAGTAAACTGTAGATATGCTCTTTAAATCTACTTATTTTATTAACTTTAATAGATTTCAAAACTCATTCAAAAGTTAGCATGTATTATACATCATTTTATACAATAGCATCTTACATTATATAATTCCAAATGTTTACAGATTAAATCCAGTATATATATCAAAAACTAGGTGTTTTCCTGCACCATGTGCATTAAGAATATATTGTATTTAAATATTACAGTTAGTACATATTTTGTTATCTTAAACTTTTTTACATTTGATTTGGGGTGGACACTCGGATACCATTTAATACAGTTAGGTTCAGTTATGTTTCGATTTTTTGTGAGTTCGATCCGGTTCGGACTAAATATTAATTTTTGTCCACGCCTATAAAAATAAAAATATTTAGTTGAAAATTTTTCATTTCAAAATATTGAGATCTTAATATTTAGTTGAAAATTTTTGATTGTGTAACATGATAATAAAAATGTTCAATGATTCCAAAATACTAATTTATAAACTTTATATATAAAACTAAAAGAAAAAATCTGCACTTCTGAAACGCTGATCAAAATATTTATACAAAAATAGACATTATGTATTTAAAAGGCCCAAATTGTTTCTCCCTATTTACACTTTATGCAATTATGTTGGAGTTAAATCGATATGTCGCTGGCTATGAGCTACTATATTCCGGCCATAGACAATACGAATATTCGAACAGATCAAAGATCCTAATTACACTGATGAAGGCAAAAAGAAAAATAAGTGGAGATGGGCCAAAAAAGCCCCTTGCAAATTTGGTTTCATGCTTTTGTTGCTTCCTTGTCACAGTTACATATCAGAGCTTATAAATTTTAAGAATTCTAAATGGTTTTTATGACCTCTGGCAAATTTGTTTAATGTAAAAGTAAAGGGCATTTCATTGAAAGATTAAAATATAGGTTTTGTTTCAATGGTGTCAAAGTTCCTTCCTCGACAAGAAAACCATGAAGAAAAATTGGATATTAATTAAAATTTACCTTTTCCTTTTTGTTGTCTATATTTAAAGTTTCCATTTATGTAATTTGCATATGAATAAAACTTGGGTTCACCCCTACGGTGAACTCTCAAATTCACCTCAATTGTTAACACCAATCAAAGTGCCATGTAAGATTGATGAAAAAATAAACAAAAAAAAATAAAAAAATAAAGAAAGAGGTGAAAAGAAGTCGATTATTTTTTTTAAAAGCATTCATGGCTTCTTCTTCATCATCCACAAAGAACATTGAAATTTTGTCTATCAAACTACTAAATCCAAAACATTAAACCTTAAATCATTAGGTAAATCATAAACACTAAACATTAAATCCTAAACTCTCACAATATCTCTTTACCCAAGGGTTTAAGATTTACCCAAAGGTTCATGATTTACCCAAGGGTTCATGATTTACCCAAGGGTTTAGGGTTTAGTGTTTTTGGATTTAGGGTTTAGTGTTTTGGGTTTAGATTTTTGATATGAGGACAGATGATTGTAAACACTAATTTGACAAAAAAAACATTCAATATTATGTGTGGATGATGAAGAAGAAGCCATAGATGGTGTTAAAAAAATTAGTCATAGTCTTTCACCTCTTTCCCTTTTTTTTTATTTAATTTTGTTTCTTTTTTTTTACTAATCCTACATGACGTTTTGATTGGTGGTAACAGTATGGGTGAATTTAAGAATTCACCATAGGGGTGAACCCAAGTCTTTCTCTTTGCATATTGTGTTCATCTAGAAACAATGCAAGAAGAAATACAAAAATATGGAAATTTATCAAAAGTGTGTCGGCGTGTCAGCTTTTATATAAGAGAAGCGAGTATATGCGATTAGGCATTAGGGTTTCTGGAGCGAGCATGCAAAACTGAGTTAACAGCCAATCATTAATCAAAAACTTCAATATCTCTATCATCAATTGCAAGTGAAACTTCTGTGAGCATCGCTAGAAGCGAAGAAGAGAATCCATCGCTAAATAACATCGCCTATTACACAAGACGGGGAGGAGTCTAAAACCCTAGTTGAAGATTCGAATGAAGCGAAGGAAAAAGAAGAGAAGACAATGAAGAGTGTGGTTTTTGCACGTACATAAAGGAAGGTGAGTGCAAGGAATCATGGGTGGAATTGGAGAATTGCTTAGATGAAGCCAAGAAGAACGACGGTGAAAGTGATGTCACGAAGTGCAAGGAGGCGAGAAAGATGTTAAGACTTGTCTTTATGACAACCCTGTTTACTATGAGCCATTTATTGCTGCGGAAACTTATATGGTCGCCAAGATGTTAAGCGTCGTCAAGCCAAAAAGGAGGCCTTTCTTGTTGACAAGGCTCAATCGGTTGCCAAGATGTTAAGCAAGCTGCAAGCTGAGAAGGAGGCCATTCTTTCTAGTGATACTGCATCCATTGTCAATGCGTTAAACACGTTGCAAAACAAGGAGGAACGCATTGACATTCTGCCTGCTGAGGCTGAAGCGATTGCGAAGAGGTTTAGCGAGTTCGAAGCGAAAAAGATAAAGGATAAGGAAGAGAAGGAAGCGAAGGGTTCAGAGAAAAACTATTGATTATTAGAATTCGATGATCATGGTAACATTCTTTTATAAGAATTGACAAATTAAAATTGATAGACTGAGAGTGATCATATATACTGTGTGTGACTGTTGTTAAGCTAGACGGACTTCCAACTTAAAATCAATTGGCAATTAGGGGAGTAGCTCATCTATCTTATATATTAGTAAGAATCTCTTTCAACTACCGATGTAGGACAACTATGTGTCTAATACGCTCCCTCGAGATGATGACTCTTTGAGCGTCAATCTCGGAATGTTCAGGCAAAGATCGATGGGCCAACTTTGGGCCAGATCGATGTGGATCGGTTTGGTTTGTGTGGATCGGGCTCTGATACCATGTTAAGCTAGATGGACTTCCAACTTAAAACCAATTGGCAACTAGGGGATTGGCTCATTTATCTTATATATTAGTAAGAATCTCTTCTAACTACCGATATTGGACAACTATGTGTCTAATAAATATGTCCATTGATGACTATTCTGATATTTTATTGTTTCTCTTTATTTAGTTTATTTAGTGTTTTGTTTTGTTTTGTCTTGTGGTAGTATTTGTTAGTCACATTCGTCTGCCGAATAACTAATTATCCTTTCTGATATTGGACAATACCATATTGTCTGTAAAGTCGATGTTGAAATACATAAGAATATCAATCATCAATACTATTAAAACAGAAGAAATTTTTATCGACTATGTTTTGTACTATCAAAAAAGTCTACGTTAGTCATTTCTCTAATAATTTAATTAACTTAACCTATTATATATATTTATATATTCATATATCTAATTTAATTGCAATTAAATATATATCATACCTAAAATTAAGGAACTAACTAACTAATCTCTTATTTTTATAAAATAAAAAAATTAATTTATATAAATACGAAATTTCA
>OVBX01005565.1:0-12942 GCA_900406325.1 Erucastrum elatum
AGCAGCCAACGATAATTTAGAGAGACCTTCTCTACAACCACTATAAAGTGGCTGATTTGCCTCATTCAACATATCATAAAACTTTTTGACATCTATGTTAGGTTCTTCATCTTCATCATGAGCTACGAATGCATCAGCTACCATATCATGAACCCTATCACAATCTACCATCTGCTCNCCAAACATTTTCACGATTTCCTAATTTTGAATTGTTGCATTTTTTACAAGGACATAATATCTTACCGCTTTCTTGTGCAAGAGATGTAAAATCTGCTTGATGAATAAAAGTCTCCGTCCCCGTAAGGAATTCTTTCGTCACTCTCCCGTTACCATCTCTATGCATATACATCCATCTTCGGAACTCATAAATATTCCCGGACCTGGACATAATTTTTTTTTTAACTTTTTTTTTCTTGTTGGTGTGTGTAAAATGAGGTTCAAACGTCCATATTTATAGAATTTTCGAATTTGGTTGGTGAGATTTAGCGAAGAATTAGGTACGAAAACATAATTAGGTGAAACCCAAAAAAAATGTGTTTCAAATGTTTCGTCGTTAATTCCTCGTCCAAAAGTATCCACGTAAAAATGAAGCTATGTTTACGTCCACTATACGAGGAAATTACTTTTCCTCGTAACTTAGACGTCATCCTCGTAAATGCGACGTCATTTTACGTTATCTTTACGAGGAAAAAGTTTCCACGTTACTTCACGAGGAAATAACGTGGATTCCTCTTTTCCTCGTTACTTCATCGTAAAGCCGAAGTTATTTAACGAGGAAATATTTTCCTCGTTAATCTTCCTCGTTAAAACCCAATTTTCTTGTAGTGAGAGTTCACAACAATTTTAAGCCGGGACTGATGGCACAAAAATGCTTTTCACACCGTACCATCGCAGTAGTCTCATCCGCTTTAGAGTTTAGCAGCAGATGTAATAATTACCATAAAACTGACATAATGCAAAGGAGTGTGATGCCACATTTTTAAACCATATACGACCACCTTGTTCTACTCAAAACTTGTCACACATTTATTTTATTCACAACGTATTGTTATGATATCATAAAAATAAAACGGAATAACAATACGCGACATAAAATAACCATCCAAACTTATAAAGAAAGTCCAACAAGATGCAATAAAATAACCATGAAACCTTGTACATGATTTTCATTTACAGGGCTTGATGACTTAAGTCTAAAGAAGCAAGACTACGAGCACAAATCTGCTTTTTGAGATCGTTCAAAAGAGGCCTGATCAGCTCACTAATAATAGTCTTATCATGTTTTATTACTTCAGAACCACCTGTTGTGTCAAAGAGAGACTTCCACAAGGGAAGAATCTCAGACTCTATTGCTTCCCTAGCAAACCCATTTGCCACTGAAACATCCTTGACCGGCCTCAAATTCTCCTCTAGTTTCTTCATCTCTTGGTTATACTGTTCAAAAACAACCGGTTTCACTACGCAACCGATTTTGAGAGCGGAAACAATGTGGGTCAGACCTCTGATCACAGAAACAAAATCCTGTTGAAACGTACCCATCAGTTGTGATTGATGGGATTTTCCACCCTCAATATAGACACTATTCTTGGGTTTAATATATGTTGCAAACACATGTTGTATAGCACGGGACACCCGTAGTAGGACGGGACCGCGCAGATCCATCTTTGTTTTAAACAATATCCAAAAACAGAAGTGTGTCATAGAACGTCTGTCATCGGATAGTATGAACATTGCTTCAGCCATAAAGAGCGAGAGCTCAACTCCGAGTCGCACAGCTTCTTCTTTCTGTTCCTTCTCGTTGGCGACATGATTATCAGTCCTGTAAATAAATAAATATAAGAAAACGTAAGGGATTTAAACTTCCTCTCAAAGGGAATGAATATCATCACTGACCCATTAGTGAAAGGGGAACATCTAGACTGTGGTAGTCTCATTATGAGACGTATAACACGGTCACTCATCTGTTGTTTCAAGATAGAAATAATCAAATTCAGAGTCAAAATTTTCTTCTAGAAAGAAGAACCCTAGATCGCAACTGTAGCCTCTAACTTTTCATCGACTGAAATTTAACTATTCGAATCGGGCTTATCGATTCCTTTTTATCCTTAAAAAAAGAGACGGTCAAAACTGGTTTGTTATCTCACCGCCTCTGTTTACGGTTTTAGCATTTATCTAAACATAATGCAGATGAAAATAATCTCAACCATTCCCTCAGTCCACAATTATCTCAACCGTTTTCAAAATAAACTTCACTTGCTACAGCAAACTGATTTTCATTTCTTATACAGTATATGTACCAAATCGTTGTATATAATTTCCATCGACAGCGAAGCTTCAAGCTTAGTGGATTCTTCAAGCTTCCAAATAAAAAAAATACATTCTATATATTAGTATCAGTGTATCGACCATTCATCACTTCCAATCAATGTTTTGGTTGCAGACGATTGCACCAGAAAACATACATGTTGCAATATTCAAAATCATGAATATCTAACATTTATATAGTATAGATTCTTTTTATATATTTGTAAGCTTTATTCCTTATATGTCTAGTATTAGATACAAACGAACCCATAAACCTCTAAATATTTTTTTATACTTTATCTTTTAGAACTATTTTGTTAATCAATAATGAAGTTTATGCCAATTAAGAAAATCATTCCGCAATCTTCCAATTTCAAAATCAGAATATAAAATCACGAAATTTGATTTTTTTTTAACTCCAATATCAATAAAAGTTACAAATTATTAAGTTAATCAATAACGAAGTATATGCCAAGTAATATTATTTATTCACCAATTACGAATCAGTAACCAAAACTTAAACATACTGCCTAAATATCCTCCTTTCTAACGAGGTTTATGCCAAATAACATTATTCAATTAGTTTAGTAACAGAATATATCTTATTATCAACCTACCGATATATCCTCTCTCCAATGTCGTGCTTTCGACTTACAAAACACCACTGCCAAAAGATCATGAGTGCGATGGCGGCTTTCTGGTGGAATGAGTGTAGCGACAAGAAGAAGTTACATTGGGTGTCGTGGTCTAAACTGTGCACGCCTAAAGAGGTTGGAGGATTGGGCTTCCGGGATATTGAAGATTTTAACCAAGCTCTGCTTGCTAAGCAAGCATGGAAGCTTTTAAACGAACCCCACAGTCTACTTGCACAAGTCTACAGAGGGAGATACTACGATAATAGTAATGTTCTGGAGTGTGGGAAAGGGTACCGACCATCATATGCATGGCGAAGTATCTTATTTGGACGTGAGCTGCTAGTAAAGGGCCTTATTAAATCCATTGGAAACGGCATTTCTACTCTGGTTTGGGGGGGGGGGGGGGAAGTTTTTGATGAAATTCCTCGTCGTCCAGTGAACCGTGAATATAATATTGATCTTAATCTCAAGGTTTCTGCTTTAATTGAGGATTTGAAAGAGTGGAATAATGAGAGATTGATGGAGTTATTTCCGCCTAATGAGGTTCTGAGAATTCAACAAATGACCCCAGGAGAAGTTGAAGATTCTTACGTCTGGGCTTATACAAGACAAGGTTCGTACACAGTGAAAAGTGGATATGAGATGATTGCTAAAGCTAAGATGATAAGGTTTGGACCCATACATCCAGAGGAGCAAGTGAGAAACAATTTAAAGAAGAAGATTTGGAAGATCCAAACGCTGCCTAAGATCAAAATGTTTTTATGGAGAGCAACGTCTGGTGCTCTAGCAGTCGCAGAACGTCTTGTCTCCAGAGGGCTTGGTGTCGACACAGTTTGTAGGATATGTCAAGGCGGTACAGAAAACATTAATCACGTACTGTTTCAATGTCCAGAAGCCTCTCGTCTGTGGTCTACTGCAGGTATCCCCCTCTTAGCTACAGCCCTACAACAATCTTTGGAAGACAACTTAGAGGTCGTGTTTCGATTCATGGAAGATGGAAATAGACCAACGACGTTAAGGCACTCTGTCCCTTGGCTTCTGTGGTTAATTTGGAAGAACCAAAATTCTATTATTTTTGCTGCAACGCATGAATCTGCAGAGCTCCTGATTCGACGTATGACAGAGGAAGTTGATCAATGGTTTTTGTTGAATAAGGGACCATCAACAAACAATGACGGGGGCACAGTGTTGCAGAGTATTGAGAGATGGCACCCACCGGAGCTTGGAAGAGTGAAGTGTAATATTCACGCCAATTGGAGAAACACAACTTTGCATAGTGGGATAGCTTGGATTGCAAGAGACCACACTGGGAACGTACTTAATCATGCCCGTGATGCAATGGTGCACGATCCAAACAGGTTTGTGGCAGAATTGAAATGTGTGATATGGGCCATGACGAGCTTGAGTGATATTGGCATTAGGAATGTAATCATTGCATCAGATATAAGGAAGTGGTGGAAGCTATAAAAACGCCTCTACACTGGCCACACTTTCGGATGCTGTTGTCACAGATTATCGAGCTGAAGGAGAGATTTGAGATGATTACTTTTGAAGAAGAAAAAGTACAGGCCAATGGAACTTGTCGTGAGATTGCAAGAAGTGTGTCCAGAGACGGACGGTTCCAATCATATTTAGCTATAGGCGGTCCTTCATGGCTTCAGAATCGGCTCATGAGAGAAGGAAATCATTGCAACGTATGATTCTTATTTAGAATTTTGTTGCTTTCTTTTCATTTTTCCTACCTTGTGGTAGAAGGCAAAGCCTTTATATTTGTTCTTGAATCTTGATTAATATCAATCCAGACGTTAAAAAAAAAACTAAAATATTCCAAAAAAATTTCAATTGTTATTTTGTGATGGAAAAAACAATAAAAATAATTCCAATATTCTAACAGAACCTATCTATCGCAGCCATATATACTACGAAGGTCAAACAATCATCCACACAAACAGAATTTCTTTTTGGTTTACGAGAATGAAAGTAATGCAGAAAATTTTGTACCTTTCAGAGGTGAAACCTTACAGAACCAATTGGTACATCCAAGAGAAAGTAATCCACACCTGGAAGCAATTCAACCCGAAATTTGGTGAACTGAAATCATTTTACCTGACAACAAGGTAATCTGAACAAATACATAGACTAACTAATAATATTATTTTGTAACCTCTTGATTATAAAGGCTTTAACATGTCTTATGTTTTGTATTGCAGGGTGAAAAAAATCCATGTAACATGTAAGAAAGCTATTTGATAGGTTTAGGGAGTAAATGCTGTATTGGTGAGTAGAAGACTATTGCGAATTTTTCTGTAAGTACTGCATCTGACGAAAAAGAATACATATCTTTAGTTTTTGATACTCAATTCTTTCTCTAACTTAGTTGCCTTGATGCAAAGTTAATAGAAAGAAAAAAAAGTTAATCGAAAGATCCTATAGAACAATTAACAAAAGTTTCATTATAAACAACATATACAGGAGAGTCACTGAAGAAGAAAATACTAAGAGCTCAAAATGATAATGAATGACAATATGTGTTATAGGAGTATACTATCATGTACTGTGCGAAACTTCATGCTTGCTCTATATAAATGTCTTTTTTGTCCAAATAATTATATTCTTCTGAAATATATGTAACAGCAATTTCATTAGAAAATATATATTATATCATTAAAGGCATCGCAATCATATATTCTCAATCTAAACTTATCGATTAGATTAAACAATATAATTTTCGTTTTCAGAATAAAATCAACCCCAAGGAAAACACGTCATTGTTTTTGTTGTTCTACCAAAAATTAAATCAAACAATAGCTCTACTACTATTTTCAAAACAAACATAATAACAAGTTTACCTTTTCTTATGTCTTTATAGTCCTTTTTACATAATAAGGTCTTCACTTCACAATTTTTGTCATGTATCTCAAAATTATGAACTTATTAAAAGAAGAAAACCAAATTTGTAATTTATTTTAAACCATTTATATATTTAAATCTTACTTTTATTTTGTCTGATCTAAAATATCCGAAGTTAACACAAGCTGCCTAACAGATCTGGGCCGATGATATTACTATTTTCTTAGCACGATCTGGTATATTTTGCATGTCAATACATAACCGATTAATAGATTGAAACAAAAACATAAGAAACTAAAAATCTTTAAACTAAACAAAAATTTACCGATAGTGAGATGGAAGAATGTTTGAATGATCTCCATCTTGGAAGATTGGCAATCGTCAATTCTATATTTGAAGGTTTGATGAAGACGAGCTGTCGGCATAGAATTTTTTTTCCCCGACTTTTCATTATTTTCTTGGTTAAATTGAATGGCCAGTAAAAAATTGATCTTTTTTTATTCAAATCTAATGTAGATATTTTATGTATTTGGACCAGATTCCATTGCTACCGGAAGCCCACTTAATCATTTAAAAAAAAATTATTTTTTAATACTTTGTTTTATTGATAACTAGGACCGGTCCGCTCTACGTGCGGAGTCTCATATTATTTTTATTTTAAATATATTTATTCAGAATTGTATTATCAATATTATTAAAACAGAAGACCTTTTTTTGAAGTGCCCTTCTGGTTTAACAATATTTACATATCTCTGCCACTGGATTATTTTAAACATATGCTTTTTATTAAAATCAGTATTTTAATTAAAGTCAGTATTTTCGGAATTCTTTTTATTAATACCTAAGCAACACCTACAATACGTAACCAACGTCTAAACTGCCGTTAAACTTTAGTGCTGATTTTTCCTTCCTAATGAAACATAACGTATAACATCCACATTTAAACTTCAATTACAACACTGTTTTTCTTTTCTTATAGATTAGATGTACCATCTATTTGTATATTGATAATGATGTTCCAGCGATACTAAGCTTGAAAGTTTATTGGATTCTGCCAACTTCAAAATAAAAACAATACACATCTTTTAATCTTTTTTTACCATTCATTACTTCCAAACATAATTTTTTTTTCTTACAAACGATTGCACCAGAATACTTATATGTTGCATTATTCAAATATAGTCCACCAAAATATTTAATTCCCAAACTTTCTCGAATAAAATACCAAAAATATAATCCACTAAATCAAAACCTCAAAACTTGGCAAATAAACTTGATTTCCAGAAGAAACTACCTAAAAATAATAAATATACTAATTTGTTTGTACCAATCCTTTAAGAAAATGATCTAAATTTTCAGAGGTTTTTTAGATAACAATAAAGAATATACTAAAGCATAACTACCAGGTCGGATTATTTTTTTCATGTCTTCAATATATAAATAACAACCAGTCAAAACAAGATCAATGATTTTACTAAACTCACGCAACATATACTCTAACAAATAACAACATTGATTTGGAATATCTTAGACCCACGGCACTTGATTTCCTATATATACAGCATATAAGTTAAAACACGCAGATTACAAAACAACTCATAGAATGTCTTCTACGAAAAGTCTTGTGTACCTTGATGAGATTAGGCCATGTAAAACTTCTTGGTTGATTGAAGCCAAATTCATAGACCTGGAAACTATCCAAGCAGGGTTTGGTGAGACTTTAGAGATCATTTTCTCTGACAAGAAGGTAAACAATTTTGAGCAGTTTAGGTCTGTAATATACAACATATATTGCGCTTTTGCAACTTAGCATTTATTGACTTATTAACTCTGTTTTTTTTTTCATTATTGCAAAGGATCAAAAATTCATGCATCATGGAAAAAAACTACTTGCTTAGTTTGTGCAGCAGGGACTTCTGTGTGGGTGATTGGAAAAACATAGAATTGTTTTCACTAATTGCAGCAGCAGGTGGATACCGACCTACCACTCACGTATATAAAATGGGGGTTATAAATTTCACCTCCATTACTCCATAAGAATACAGTAATAATGATATTTTCTAACCCTATAGAGAAGAAGCACAATTAGTAGCGGTTCTATGTTTAGATTTGTTACTTTATGACAATTATAGACTGGTCTAAAATCATTTTCGTTTTTTATGGTTTGTAGGTAAACTTCAAAACTCAAATGTTTTGATACATCTCAATTACTGATCAATCCACCAATAGATCAGGCTTTGGCATTGAAAAAAATGCAAGTTGTTTTGAGATTGGTGTGTATATCATGTTTTCTCATATTTTTTAAAATCAAAATGTCGACTGGTCTAGGTTCCAGTATGATCCAGCAAACATGGCCATTGTTGAATCAAAGGAAGGAGGGCTAATGAGTACCTGGTAAGAATATGTCCGTTCTTTAAGTAGTTGAAACAAGCTTGTGCTTAAAACGAACCACTAATAGCTTCTGGAATCTAAACAGCCCTGTTTTTGACAATAGAAAAAGGGGTCAGTCTGAAGGTAAGTAAACTATTCTTAATTCTTTGATTTTTTTTAATGAAATAACTTTTTATCTTTCTTTTTGCTATGTTCTATCTTATATCAACACTAGCCAAGGATAAATCCCTCATATTTTAACCTAAAGAATATTGAAAACAATTATATTCGAAAAATACAATTACAGAATAAACAGTGATCAGTCATCATACTGTTCGACCCCTTAACTAATTCATTTCCATGCACCTCAATATATAACTAAAAATCTGTAAGAACAATGTATCATAGCATTAGATACTGTATAAGCAAAAAAAAAATACTTATCTTCGTTCAAAGTTGTTTGAAGTTACTATCCATTAAACACCTATAAAGCAACAATAGAGTAATTCAAAAGAGAATAAAATAGCGCGAGATAAGTAGCGAGAGAGTAATTCAAAAGAGAACAAGTAGAAAAAATGCAGTGAACAAGTTAATTTACTTAATTACTTTGATGAAAAGAAGAATAGATCACAAAACATAAACTAAACAAGTAAACAGTATATATGTCACTACACTATTTAACCTATAAAGCAACAATAGAGTAATTCAAAAGAGAACAAAATAGCACGAGATAAGTAGCTAGAGAGTAATTCAAAAGAGAACAAGTAGAAAAAATGCAGTGAACAAGTTAATTTACTTATTTACTTTGATGAAAAGAAGAATAGATTACAAAACATAAACTAAACAAGTAAACAGTATATATGTCACTACACTATTTAACCTAAGAATCATCAAGTGTACAAGGTTATCTAATTATCAGTACATGAATGATAAAAATTGATGGCTACCGCACATAAATATAGAAATCATGTAATACAGAATAAATAATTGGTGTTAGGAACAAGAATAAAGAGTAAGCAAAGATTTGTTAAACAATTCATGTAAAGCAGAATAAAGTAATAATTTTATCATTACGGTAAATAATTCAACTAAAAAAAAATAAACCATCACTAAGTAAAGACCTTACTTTGTTTTGTCGGCTCTTTGAAAATGTTTTTGATCCTTCGAGAGTCAAAATTGAATCTGATCTGATATGCAAGAAATTTACCCCCAGTTTAACAATGATCATGCATGTTTCAAAAAAGCATCAAGGATCAAAAGAGGAGATACTTTGAATAATAGATGAAGGAAAAACTTACTTTGTTTGGATGAATAAAAAAAAACAACTGATCCTCTCAATTTTGGGAACTCTCTTCGAATCGGTCAGGGAGAGGATGACTCTAGCGCTTCCTAAATTTGATCGCCGATTCTAGATTTGGAGGTTTGATGAAGATGAACTTTCGAGAGAGAAATTTTTTAACCTGACTTTTCTTTTTTTAAGTAAATTTAACAGTAAAAAATGGTATTTTTTATTTTAAAATAATGTATATTTTTATGTTTTTGAGCCGAATCTTATTGCTGTCGGAAGCACACTTAAACTGTTGATTTTTTTTGTATTAAATTGACTAAATTGTTTGGCCTTATTGACTTAATTATATACTTTACAGTCTAAAAATCACATTTGCAAGCCCATTTAATATTTTAATAAAACTGATTATAATAAACCTTTAAGCAAGATATAAAAATTTTATAAATCATTTTCATAATTTCAATAACATATTTTACTCAGTATGTGAATACTTCTTATTATATATAATTATATATTTTACAATAAAAACTATAATACTAATAAAGATGAAAAATTCTTGTAGATAGTTTTTTTAGTTATTTTCGCAAAAGTAGCTTTTCACGGAAGAAAAGAACCAAAATGTACTTTATTTACAAAATGGTAAATATGCATTTATAATCCTAAGATTAACTAAAAATAAATATTAAAATTTTCAAATTTTAGAGTTAAGGGATATAGTTTTAGGGATGTGTTCAAATTTTTATATATAAAAAATAAATGTTAAAATTTTTAAAATAAAAAAGGATTATTTTGGTCATTTTATTATGTTCAGAGCTATTTTATGACAAAAACTTAAAACAAACTATTTGAGAACTGCCCAATAAAGATTGTATGTAGTTATAATATAGATGCTACAAGAAACACATTTCATAAATTACATTTTATTTCATACACACATTAAATAATTTTATATAATTAATCTCGCCCCAAACTTATGAAAAAGTACTACAAATCTACACAAATATACATCTTAATAATAATAATTTTCATAAATAAAATATAATTTAACATTTACATGTTATAAAATCTAATTTTTACAAAGAAACAATCTCGCGCTTTAAAAGCGCGGTTCAAAATCACATCAATACTATTAAAACATGAACATTCTTGATTTATACCATCAATGAAATATTACATTTTTTTCAAAATTGTTCTTAATGATATGACTAAAAAATAAAATTCATTAATGGTATAGTGGTCTTTTGGTTTATTGGGCCTATTTCAATATGTCATAGTTAAATGAGTTATGTTTTTATATAATAAGTTTCATATCCCATAAACTTTTAAAATATCAAAATCAGAAATTAAAATCTGAAATATTTTTAAAAGTTGATATTAGAAATTAAAATTTTGTAATTACACGATGATAAGATTTAATCAAAATATTATTGGCCACTTTATATGTTTAGTAATATCTTACATAATTTATAATATTTAAAAATTATATAATATCCCAAGTACAGATTTCAGATACAACAATTGCTTAACTTATTTACAAACATAAAACGGTTGTATGGCGCATTTTTAATTTCGTCATACGTACAAACTATAAAAAATCTGCATCATTGTAACTTGATAGTTAAAACGAAAAATTATCAATCTTTATATTGAAAAAACAACAAAAAATATTTGTCATTTCAAGGATGGGTCAGAATCTAGCTCACATTTCTAAATAAATTAGCTATTATATAGTTAAAATGAAAAATTATCAATCTTTATATTGAAAAAACAACAAAAAAAATACTGCTCATTTCAAAGACGGGTCAAAATCTAGCCCATGTTTCTAAATTACTTAGCTATGATCCAAATCTGTTAACTAATTAAATTTTTCTGTTTTTATATAATCAATTTCACATTTCATAATTTTTTAATATCAATAACATAAATTAAAGTCTACAATAATTTTAAAAGGTTGATATTAGAATTTGAATTTTGTAACTACAAGAGGATAAGACTTAAACAAAAATATGATTGGCCACTTTATATGTTTAGCAATATTTTATATAATTTATAATTCTTTTAAAATTATATAATAGTCCAAGTATAAATTTTTTGATACAGCCATTGTTTAAATTATTTACAAACATAAAACGGATGTATGATGCATTTTAAATTTCATCATACTGTACCCACTATAACAAACTCGCATAATTGAAACTTGATCATGTCACAATTTATATAATTAAAAAAAAGAATTATCAATAAAAACAACAAAAAAATACCCGTCCTTGAATCTAGTTATTATTATTATAACACATATGATGAATACCAGATTTTTTTTGGGTTATATATTTTTCAATTTGAATTAAGGGTGTTTTTTTTAATATACATATTGTGTAATTGTGACAGTAAAAAAAATATTAAAGAGTTGTGAGTGTAAAAAGGTAATGATTAATTATTCAGTTCAGATCGATTATAAAGTAGCCCATACAAAAGAGTATCATTTATAGTCCAAAAGTTATAATTTTTTTTGCTTGAGAGCCAAGTCATAAGCTGGTGAAGTATTACAATGCCATCAAATAAACTTTGCCTGTTTCTTATCACTTTAAATACGTATATTTTAGAAGAAAACTCGAAAGTTATATGAAGATATGGAATCAGCAAACAGCTGAATAGTTCAAAAACAATGCATGCAATACCGGAAAGAAAACCAAAAAAAAAAGCAAAAAGAAACATAAGTTATTGAAACTTTATTTGAAATAGAAAAAAAAATTGAGATACGACAGATTCCTATCCACGGTACACAAGCTATTGCTAAGACTAAGAGATTATTCCTTTATGTATTGGATGCACTGAAGACTATGATTAGAGTATTTCTTACATAAATAAATTAGATGTAATATCAATACATTGTTTGCTCTTTTAGGGGACTATATCTAACTTGAGACCTATAAGGAGAGAGCTGAACCTTCGTTTTTTCATAAACCAACACATAAGTTAGAGATTATTTTTATGTAGAATCATTTTTATATTTATTGCTAAAGACATCCATATTATACCACATATGATGCTATCTAGTATATGATGCCGTAATGGTTAGCTATATTCAATGGTATATCCCTTATATATTAAAAGGTTATTTCGAATACACATTAAATATATCAGGTTAAAAGTCATAAAGCAAGAAGAGATTAGTTTAGATTCTGAAAAAAAATAGAGAGCTCGTGACAATGAGTGACGAAAGAGATATACATGTGAGATGGTGACTGTTATCATTTGAATATAAGATAATCAATGGTACCATAAAACATGATAAAACTGAGTAAGATAACTAAACGCAACGTAAAATGCAGATAGATAAAGCATGGCCAAATCATGAATTACGAAGCCATATGCATATTATATGTTAACCAACACAGGCTTTCTTAGCCGCCTTGGTAGCTGTGCGGGCCCTCTTCTTAGGTGTCGACTGGTTTTCCCGCTGCCACCCGCAAACGCAGCTTTTGCGGTTGGTAG
>OVBX01005567.1:0-12940 GCA_900406325.1 Erucastrum elatum
AAACAACAATAGCTTATAACAGAGAGTGTTCCCACAAAATCAAATCATAAATTGTAACTAATAAGGGGACATCAATAGCCTACTACACTTAACCCGAAACTTTAAAAAAAAATCACTACAAAAATTGTCTCCAAGCTTAGAGCTAAAGATCCCAAAAAGTAAGCAACTTTCAAGCATCAATCTCTTTTGATTTCCTCTTCTTCTTGCTCTTCTTCTCCTCAGAACCAATCTCTTCATCACTCTTCCGCTTCTTCTTCTCCTTTTTCTCTTCATTCACCTTTTCTTCAACAACATCTTCACCTTTGTTCTTCTTGCTCTTCTTCTTCTTCTCCTTCCTCTGCTCTTCTTCCAACTTCACATTCACCTTGTCCTCAACAACATCTTCACATTTCTTCTTCTTGTGCTTCTTCTTCTCCTTTCTATCTTCATTCACATTCTCCTCAACAACATCTTCACCTTTCTTCTTCTTCTTATTCTCCTTGCTCTCATCGTTGCTTTGCTCTTCTTCCAACTTCACATCCACATTCTCGTCAACAACATCTTCACTTTTGCTCTTCTTACTCTTCTTCTTTCTCTCTTTCTTCCCTTGCTCCTTCTCTTCCAACTTCACCGTCTCCTTCTCCTCCTCAACAACATCTTCTTCTCTGCTCTTCTTCTTCTTCTTATAATCATCATCATGTTTCCGAATCCTCGGCTCCTCCTCGAGTTCGACACTCGGATGATTATTAAGCTCATCCTTAGCCTTGGCAGATCGAATCTCTCTGTGGAAGCTCTTAAGCTCATTGAAGGCATCGGAGGCGCGTCGGAGGTACGCCCTAACGTCTTGAGCGGCCTCGTTCTCTTGGGAAACGAATCCGGAGAGAAGCGTTGCCGCCTTTGACAGACTGATCGGTTTCTCACTCGTTACTCTTCCCGTCACCGTCTTCATCGCCCCGGCTGCTGCTGCTGCTCTCCACAATAATTAGGGCAATCTCTCTCTCTCTCTAAGCGACTTTACACAAACTGTCAAAAATAAACGTGTTTCAAAATATAAGTAAGAAAATAAAATATTTGATAAAAAAGAAGGGTAAGAAAATACTCCTTTATATATTAAAACGTGTAACCTAATAGTCATTTAAGATAAATACCTCTGTGGTAAAGTACCCTAGATACAGCAGTCAGAGGTCGCGAGTTCGATATCCGTCTAGGGTTTTTCCTCCTCATCGCCCTTCCTTTTTATTTTTGCCAGCCGTTCTGTCTGTATCTCCCGCCTGTTACTCGATCTGCTGCTTAAACCCTAAAACCCCAACCTCCCTCCATCACCGTAATCTGATTCCTCGATTCTTCCCGAGTAGTTTCTTCATCATCTGATTTCGATTTGAACTTGGGTCTGGTTTTGATTTTTTTTTACAGCTCTTTGATTGGAGAGATGGAGGCGAAGACGGAGATCGAATTCACCAAGCAGCCCTACGTCGCAGATGTTGGTCCTCTCAAAATGTAATCTTTTTTACAAATCCTCTCCTCAATTTTAAATTAATAAAAATCACTCCTTTTACTGCTCAATTGCTTGTGATAGCAGAAACTGNAAAATCACTCCTTTAACTGCTCAATTGCTTGTGATAGCAGAAACTGACCACTAACTGTTTTGATGATATGCAGACAAAGCATAATCTTCTCAATGCTGTCAGATATCGAAGTCATGAAAACTGCTGAGGTCCAGGTCTGGAAGAATATGTACTACGAGTCCAATTTCAAACCTATTGAAGGCGGCTTGTTGGATCCTCGAATGGTATTCTTAATATNTAAAAATCACTCCTTTTACTGCTCAATTGCTTGTGATAGCAGAAACTGACCATTAACTGTTTTGATGATATGCAGACAAAGCATAATCTTCTCAATGCTGTCAGATATCGAAGTCATGAAAACTGCTGAGGTCCAGGTCTGGAAGAATATGTACTACGAGTCCAATTTCAAACCTATTGAAGGCGGCTTGTTGGATCCTCGAATGGTATTCTTAATATTTGTATATGTGTCTTTTGGTTTAGAGCTTCCCTATTAAGAATGGTTATAACCATGGTTTTGTTATTGTTACAGGGTCCTCCTAACAAAAGGTCTACATGCGCAACCTGTCATGGCAACTTCCAAAACTGTCCTGGACACTATGGCTATCTCAAGCTTGACCTCCCGGTTTATAACGTTGGCTTCTTCAATTTTATCCTTGACATTTTGAAGTGCATCTGTAAGGTAGCGCAGGGTTTACTAGATCACCTCTCTCTCTCCACCTTTTTTTATTTTGTTGAATGGGAAAAAAAGTTGAGGGAAGATAAAAGCATGAGAACTTGTTGACAATGGACTAATTTTTTTTTTGGCTTTCTCACACAGAGCTGTTCCAGCATGCTTATTGACGAGAAGATGTATGAAGATCACTTGAAGAAGATGCGGAATCCAAGAACGGAGCCATTGAGGAAGACTGAATTGGCCAAAGCGGTTGTCAAGAAGTGCAGTCAGATGGCTAGCCAGAGAGTTATTACATGCATAAAATGTGGATACCCCAATGGTATGTTTCTTTTTTTCAATCTTTCTTTTGGCTAAAATATTTGAATTAGATAAAACTTTATACTCTTGGTTTCTATTCTCATTTATCGTGTGTTTCATCTTAGATGCAAAATTTAGTTCGTATTCATATTAGTTACTTAAGTAGCAATAGCAGAAAATTAGGATTCTTCTGCTTATATACAATGATCCTTTTCAGGCATGGTAAAGAAGGTCCCAGCCCAGTCGGGTATTATAGGCATCAGTTTTGACCGATCTAAAATCCATGGTGGAGAGATTGATGAACTTAAATCTGCAATATCTCACACAAAAGAGTCTGCTGGAGGAATCAATCCTCTGACCTACGTTCTTGATCCTAACGTGGTGCTTCGACTTTTTAAAGGAATGAGTGACAAGGTATCCTTGAGTTTGAAGTCTTATAAATGCATTTTGAACTTGTGCTTGGAATTTTTCTACCTAGTTTTGCTGCAGTTAGAGGATGCTCTTCTCTCTCAAAACATATGATTAGTATATATGGATTATCTTATCTTCAAATATTTCAGTCATACTGATGTTTTTTCTTTTCTGAAATTCGAAACAGGACTGTGAACTTCTTTATATTGCTCAGAGACCTGAGAATCTTATCATAACGTGCATGCTCGTGCCACCTTTATCAATCCGACCGTCTGTTATGATTGGTGGTACACAAAGGTTAGCTATCATTTTGTTTATCTTTCTCGTCACAATTCTATTTTCTACTGCTGTTTTTTTTAAGAATGTTTTTTTGGCTGCAGTAATGAAAACGACATAACAGAGAGATTAAAGAAAATCATTCAAGACAATGCTTCTCTACATAAAATCTTAAGCCAGCCTACCACATCGCCCAAAAACTTGGTACAAGGAGTGTTAGTTTACGTTTTTTAGTTACTATTTCTAGTAATGCTATTCTTCTTCTTTCTTATTTGTTGAGGATTTTTTTTATTTTTCAGCAAGTATGGGATACAGTTCAAAGCGAGGTTGCCCAATACATTAATAGTGAAGTCCGAGGTGTCCAGATCATGCCAAACACCAAGCCACTGGCTGGACTCCTTCAGCGTCTCAAAGGAAAAACTGGACGTTTCCGTGCAAACTTGTCCGGGAAGCGTGTCGAGTTCACTGGTAGAACTGTTATTTCACCTGATCCCAATTTGAAAATTACGGAGGTAACTTATCATGGAAGGTGTTTAATTGTTACTTCTTTGTGATTTATATTATTAGTATAGTATAACTTATCGCAAACGTCAAATGAACTTTTCAGGTTGGAATTCCTATTCTTATGGCCCGGATCTTAACTTTTCCTGAATGTGTTTCCGATCATAATATTGGCAAGTTGAGGCAACGCGTCCGTAATGGCCCTAATAAATACCCTGGTGCCAGAAATGTCAGATATACAGATGGTTCTTCAAGGTACTGTTGTATTGCTACTTTCATTACTTCTTGGTTGGTGAATATCTTTTTAAGGAGAGGAAGCTGCTCCTGATGAGTTGATATATCAAGATAGCTAGTTTTCGTAGTCGAAACGATCTTCAGTTTCAGTAAAATTATATAAAATTGTAGATTATACTGGGTCGTTGACTCGTATATAGGTTTGGTTGATGGTAATGACGCACACACAAACATGTAAAGTTATATATGTATGAATTTAAAACTGAAGTAGAAAACTGATACCACTTGAACTGGAGTCCTGATAGGGTCACTTGTATGTGTTTGGGTGTTTATCGATCATATGGGGGCATTAACAACATTTCACTTCAGGACTTTGGTCGGTGATTATCGGAAGCGTATTGCTGATGAACTAAAAGTTGGAGACATAGTTGACCGTCATTTGGAAGATGGGGATGCTGTTCTTTTCAACAGACAACCGAGTCTGCATCGGATGTCTATCATGTGTCACAGGGTAAGTACTGATTTAGAATCTTAGTCATACTTTTCTATTATTCTCATATTAATCCTATTTTTGCATTCCGCAGGCAAGAATAATGCCTTGGAGAACATTGAGGTTCAACGAATCCGTTTGTAACCCATATAATGCTGATTTTGATGGTGATGAGATGAACATGCACGTACCACAAACAGAGGAGGCTCGGACAGAGGCTATTACATTGATGGGGGTACTTTCTCTAACACTTAGCATCATATCAAGTTTCTTGGGATTGTCAATCATTTGTTGGCTACATGTAACACTCTATATGCCATATTAATGTATTCATAATGATGATGAGATGGAGTGGAGTCTTGCTTAACAAATCCCACCAATGGCGTTTGTACTGGACCTTTAGGCTTTCTTATACTATATAAAAGACCTATATTCTGGAATTTAGGGAATGATAAAATTCTAGAAAAAAATTTGCATTAGGGTATATGAACAGTCTCGATGGACAGAAGGATGATAGAATAAAGCGCGTAAACTTTTTCATCTATGCTGTGTTGCTTATATGAGCAGCTGGTTCCTAGTTTGTATTTGACAGAAGTGTTTATCTTTATAGCTCCTTAGTCTTTCTGTTCTGGGTAATAATTTGCTCTTTCTTTTGGTTGGTATCTCAGGTACAAAACAATTTATGCACCCCAAAAAATGGAGAAATGTTAGTAGCATCAACACAAGATTTTTTGACATCTTCCTATTTGATAACGAGAAAGGACACGTTTTATGACCGTGCAGCCTTTTCACTTATATGTTCTTACATGGGAGACGCCATGGATTCCATAGATTTGCCCACGCCCACAATCCTTAAGGTATGAGACTTTTTGCCGTCATACTTCTTCTTGTAAGGATAAGAGTTCCTAGCTTTGCAATCCCTCTACTTATCCCAGCTTAGCTTTATTTTGCTGGAGGCTCAAGGTTAGACATACTTTGTGGGTATCCATGTCAGTCCAATGGGGTGATATTTCCCGTAATGTTAAAAGCCTTTTCCCATATCACGTGTTTTGAATCTTCTCCAGTTGCAGTTACTGCCTCAATCTGAATTTTTTTTTGTCTACGTTATTGCTCCAGTGCCATTTTTGGCATTTTCTTTGCTATTGCTAGTTATTAGTATTTTAATGTGTGGTTAAATAAGTACCGAATTTTAGCATTTTCTTTGCTTTGTGTTTACTATCTTATCCGGATGTTATTTTTGATGCAGCCAATAGAGCTTTGGACTGGTAAACAGGTTTTTAATGTTTTGCTGCGTCCAAATGCTAGTGTGAGAGTCTACGTAACTCTTAATGTGAAAGAGAAGAACTTCAGGAAAGGAGAACACTATGATGAAACAATGTGCATAAATGATGGATGGGTTTATTTTCGTAACAGTGAGCTAATATCAGGACAACTGGGGAAGGCTACGTTAGGTAGGTTGAAGATGGAATCCAATATGTTGCAAGCGCATTCGATAGCTGTTCATTCTGGACTTTATTTATCTATATTTATCTTCCTCCAGGAAATGGAAGCAAGGATGGATTATATTCAATTCTTCTTCGAGATTACAGCTCCCATGCTGCTGCAGTCTGCATGAATCGTCTAGCAAAATTGAGGTGAGTCCGTTTTTCTGCATATGGGATCTCTTATCTCTTCTGACTGATTGTTCTTGATCTCGCGGCAACATTTCAGTCATCACTCGTTTCTGCTTCATCTCTATAATAATTTCAGCAATTCTCCATTTGCTTTGTGTGTGCTGTGTTTTCTGTAACCTTTTTCTGCTATCTGCCATTGCTCAATCGAGTAAGTTGATAATGTTCTTTGGCTAATTGGTAGCTTTTTTTTCCTTGTTTTGTGCAGTGCTCGGTGGATTGGTATCCATGGCTTCTCCATTGGGATCGATGACGTTCAACCTGGAGAAAAGTTGAAAAAGGATAGAAAAGATATAGTCGATCAACGATATGGGGATTGTGAAAAATTAATCAATAATTATGTGAAAGGAGATCTAGGTGCTGCAAAAACACTGGAAGCTGAGATAACAGGGTTTCTTAATAAAATTCGAGAAGAGACTGGGAAGGTGAATACGTAACTTCTATTTCCTCTTAGGCATGAACATATGTGATTTACTATTTTACTAAGCTACGTGAATGGACTAATGGCATAGATGCTCATGATTTCTGATTCGCATCTTGTTTCAGTTATATATATTTTGCTAGATGGCTTTACAACTGAAAAGATCTAGGTTTCTTTTTTTGCTGGTTTGAACAGTCAAGGAATATGTTTGATAGTTTGTCTCATTTATTTAATTGGCAATGAATCCAGATCCTAGTTACATAGCTACATACTAATACTTCGTTTTGTGATTATGTGTATATGATATACAGCTCTGTATGGACGGATTACATTGGAGAAACAGTCCTTTGATTATGTCACAATGTGGTTCCAAGGGGTCCCCCATCAATATCAGTCAGATGGTTACATGTGTTGGTCAGCAGACAGTTAATGGTAGCCGTGCTCCTGATGGATTTATAGATCGAAGTCTTCCTCATTTCCCTAGAAACTCCAAAACACCTGAAGTAAGTAAACAGCCGTTCCTTGGAGGTGTCTTGAATAAGTAGAACCATATTTGGTCGCCACTGAATAAGCTGTAGTAGGCCTCTAGGCCATCACACTATAGGAGTCTGATTACTATAACTTTTTGACCATATTTACTCTGCTTTGGGAGCCCTGATCTCATATCTTCTTGACATTGCAGGCTAAAGGTTTTGTTGCTAATTCGTTCTACGACGGCCTTAGTGCCACAGAGTTTTTCTTTCACACTATGGGAGGACGAGAGGGTCTAGTTGATACAGCGGTATGCATGTATCCTTCCTCTTTTTTTTTCCATCTTGTTCCACTGGAAAATATGAAAAAGTTGCTCATTGAAAGAGAGCTGAAGATGGAGCTTCAACTTTTTTCTGTAACTATTGCAGGTGAAAACCGCCAGTACAGGTTACATGTCCCGTAGACTTATGAAAGCCTTGGAGGATCTCTTAGTCCATTATGATCACACAGTGCGAAACGCCAGCGGATGCATACTTCAGTTTACTTATGGGGATGATGGGATGGACCCAGCACTAATGGAAGGAAAGGATGGAACGCCTTTAAATTTCGATAGATTATTTCTGAAAGTTCAGGTAGATTTTTCTATTTTTTTGTATATTAGTTTCCGTCTCTCTTCTTTTAGATTTTCATACTAGTTAATTGCATTTTTGCAGGCCACTTGTCCTCCTAGATCGCATCACAGTTATCTTTCTTCAGAAGAATTGTTGCAAAAGTTCGAAGAGGAATTAGTCAGGCATGATGCAAGGCAGGTTTGCACTGACGCCTTCGTGAAATCTCTTCGAGAATTTGTTTGTTTGCTCGGAGTAAGGTCTGCAAGCCCGAGCCAGATTTTCTCCAAAGGATCTGGTGTGACTGATAAGCAACTCGAGGTAACTTAAAAAAAGATACTCAGTGCATCGTGCATCTCCGTAAATATGAAACAGTGCCTCTTATATATATAAGCATGCAGGTTTTTGTAAAAATTTGCGTATATCGATACCGGGGGAAAACAATAGAACCTGGGACTGCAATTGGCCCTATAGGAGCTCAGAGTATCGGAGAGCCTGGGACACAAATGACTCTGAAAACTTTTCACTTTGCTGGAGTTGCTAGCATGAGTATCCTTGTTGAATCTTTGCTTATTTTTGCTACAAGACTAGTGCTTATGAGACCATATATGCACGAGTAGTTAGTTTGTTTTTGATTTCCTGAATCTGCTTCAGATATCACCCAGGGAGTTCCTCGAATCAACGAAATCATAAATGCTACCAAAACTATAAGCACACCTGTCATCTCTGCAGAACTTGAGAACCCCTATGTAAAGGCTAGTGCACGAATGGCGAAAGGACGCATCGAAAAGACTACTTTAGGACAGGTTCTCTCTATTGTACATAGCCATTCTTTGATAGTCGCTGCTGCTTGTTTAAGTCCATATTGCAAACTGATTGCATTTTATACATATTAACTATTGAATCTCGTTGGTCCAGCACCTTCTTGTTGGAAACTCTCTGTTTTTACCAATCAGGTTATTAAAATCCAACTTGAATTTTGTATCAGGTTGCTGAGGGAATCGAGGTGCTTATGACTTCAACATCAGCGTCAGTGAGGATAACCCTTGACAAGAAAATAATCGAGGAGGCGTTTTTGTCTGTTACCCCCTGGTCGGTTAAAAATGCCATACTAAAGACCAGAATCAAACTGCAGGATGAGGTAAGATCGTTAGATGTTATTGATGATGTATTCGTTGTGGTTGCATACAGGTCTAACTAAGTCTCTTGGCAAATATAAACTGTGCAGAATATCAGGGTCTTAGATAATGGATTGGATATTATTCCAAAGGGAGATCAAAGTGGGACTCATTTCACCCTCCACAATCTGAAGAATGTGCTGCCAAATGTTATAGTGAATGTAATATCCGCTGAACCACTCTCTCGCATATATATTTTACTTCGATTTCTCTTTTATTGACTGCAAAAAGTGTTATTATAGGGGATCAAAACAGTTGAGCGAGTCGTCATTGCACAGGATGATAAAAAGGAAAAGATAAATGGAAAGAATGCGATGAAACTCTATGTGGAGGGGTAAGTTTTCTTGAGCTTCAAGAGATGATATTGCCCTCTGTCCTTCGTAAATGCTAGTTTAGGAGATAGTGCATGTACCCCCTTTGGGCATGGTTTGTTTTGATGAACTGCTGATTCACTTCATTAAGCAGTCTTTGTGTCTATTTCTGTATATAGCCACTTATGTGGACTGTCTATGAATAAATACAACTGTTTGTGAACTCTTTTTGAGTAACTGAGTTTTGCTTGACAGTATGTGCTAAGATTGTGATCAGTCTTTTGCTTGGTATATGTTTCAGAACAAACCTCCTGGCTGTAATGGGGACTCCGGGGATCAATGGGAGAACTACCACAAGCAACAATATCGTCGAAGTGAGCAAAACGTTGGGAATTGAGGCTGCAAGGACGACAATTATTGATGAAATAGGGTCAGTCATGGGAAACCATGGAATGAGTATAGACATTCGTCACATGATGCTTTTGGCTGATGTCATGACTTACCGGGTCAGTTCTAAGGATACACTTGAATCTATTTGCTATTATGATAGTTTTTAGTAACTCTTTCGCCAACCATGTCACTTCAAATATCTTGATACAGGGGGAGGTACTTGGGATACAAAGAACCGGGATACAGAAGATGGACAAGAGTGTGCTGATGCAGGCATCTTTTGAGAGGACCGGGGATCATTTATTTAGTGCAGCAATTAGCGGGAAAGTCGATAACATAGAGGGAGTTACAGAATGTGTGATTATGGGCATACCTATGAAACTCGGAACCGGAATCCTCAAAGTCCTCCAAAAGTAAGATTTGCTTATGACATTAATTAATAATATCTCTGATAGACTTATGACGTCTCATCTTGTAAAACTAACTCTTCTGTTAAACTTTGATCAACAGGACTGAGGAAAAAGATCTGCCAAAGCTCAATTATGGTGCTGATCCAATCATCTCTTGAAAAAAAGACAGTTCACGCTGCAGAATAATATTATAGATTTTTTTTCTTCTGTTCTGTTCTGTTCTGATCATTGCTTAGAACACTAAATATCTTTTGAGGCATTTTCTTTTGAATCTTTGTGTCGCATTGAAAGTCGCAAACAGTAACACTTTACCAACCAAAAATAAAAGACAAAGATTATAACATGTTGAGGGTAACAATCTTATTCTATTGAGTTATCATTAGTCGTAGAGTGTCATCTGCAGCTGTGATGCTTCCGGCTCTGCTATAACCTGTCTTATGAAAGCTCTTCTCCACCAGACCTCAAAGGCTCGCTGCACATTCGGGCAATCATCACCTTTGCTCAGAAACCGATCAAACCACTTCATCAAAATCACCTGTTGCTGCCTCAACGACAAGGTCAGTATCGTCTGGCTGAGTCCATCCTCCACCAGCTTCCTATCAAGAGACCTCGACGATACCCGTCTCATCCACCCAAAATCATCATACAAAGCCTCCAACCACGTGTTCAAAACCGCGAACCTAGTCTCACGGTTCACCAAGATCCTTCCTCTACCAATACCAACACATATCTGCGCAGTGATCTTGCTTATCTCGTGCCTATACATGGTCGGTATCTTCGAGTGAAGCTCCGCCAGCTCCTCCTGATCCGCCCACAGCTTCACAAACTCATCGCACATCTTCTTCTCGATCAGTATATCCACCATCCACAGCATGTTGTCAGCTTCTCTAGCGATCTCTCCCATGAGAGCACCACGGTCTTTCCCCGGATCATTCATCTGCGTGGTCACTTCAGAAAGGCAAAGGACAAGAGAGGTGAGACATCTATGGCACAGACCGTAAAGAGTCTCTTTAGAGACTTCATGGTCAGCTTCTTCTCTAACCAACTTAAAGATCAAAACCTTCATCTCTCGCCTAGCTTTATCATCTTTGGCCTGTAGTACACCAGTGAGAAGCTTCAAGAAGATGTCATCATCCGTTCTAGTTACCCTCGGTTCAGATGAAACTCTCTGCAGAATCAAACCCACTGAATCCTCAGGAAGATGAAGCTCATCAAGACACGACACAACGACCTCCTCTTCGTCTTCCGACCAAGGAGCAGCTTCCAAATGCTCCAAACACGACACCACTCCCTCACCAAACGATATAGCAGCGCTCACCTTGAGCAAAGCCAAGATCTTGACGACGTTTTCACCAACCAGCTTCTTCCTGAGATCATCGCAATACATCAAGACAACAGTCTCCACATAGATCTCCACGTCATCGCACTCGCTGATCTCCACCATGTGAGAGACACCTTTCTCTCTCCTGGAACTCATCTTCTCCATGAAGAACCTGCTCTTCTCCGACAGAACCTTTCTGTGGACGTCCATGGTGACTCTGTACCCATCTCTCCCCACCACGGTCAGCTTCACGTCGCTGGGGCCGAGGCTGTAAACGACGCCGTTCTTAAACTCGGACATGATCTGAGCCACGCGCGCGTGGGACTTCCTCCTCGGCGGCTCGCGGTGGTGCTCCTCTGACATCATGTCGAAAAGGGTCGGGTTCGAGTGAGCTGGCTCGTTCAACGGCGGCGGGGAAGGAGGCGGCGGAGACGGTGGTGGAGTAGAGGAGAGTTTGGATGGAGAGGTGGTTCGTGAAGGAGAGAAAGAAAGAGAAGGATCTGCGATGAACCCGTGTTTGATCATCGTTGATACTTCTCTTGACGCCATTGAAAGGAAGTAAAGTCTCGAACTTTCTCGAAGATTTTCCCGGGAAAAAAAAGTATCAAAGATAATTTTCGCGGGAAAATTAGCAGAAGTGTTTTTTGGGTGAAGTCTCTCAAGAGAAAGACAAGAAGAAAAACAAGAAAGGGAGATGAGACGATCTTCGAGTAAGAAGAGGAGTGGAGAAAGAGACAAAGAAAATTCTGGAAATTTGTTATTTTTTTCTTGGGAAAGTGAAAGAGTAAAGAAAGAAGGAGACTTGGGAAAATGAATCAGAATCCAAGAAGAAATGAAAGGGCTTTGGATCTGAGGATGCAAAATTACAAATACTACAGTTGCAATGGCGGAGTGTGTTATGATAAAATGATTTTATAAAAGGAAACTGAAGCAAAAGTTACTTTGTTTTGTGTCTCATTTACAGATATACATTATTTTAGATCATTGCTTCCATGTGCTCTACCTCCTTTATCGCAAACAAAAATATACACACACTCTGAGTTTAATAAGTGAAAATGGAATACATGTTTTGGTATATACTAGTACTGTTTGTTTTTTTTAACATCTGTCAAATCATCAATTACATCATAGTATAATTTCTATTTCTACTAAGTAAAATGATACTAGTTTTATATTATTTGTTGTTTTATACTTCGACACACAGATTAATAAAATATTTAATTTTGTATATTTATTAGATAAAAACATTATTATCAATACATTTAATCACATTTCAACCAATAAAAAAATATACAGAAATAAAAGGTCAATAAATTTTGCATTTAAATTATAAAACAACATTTATTTTGAAACGAAAATTTTCCTCTAGAACGACAAATTAAATCAAAACGGAAGGAGTACAATATTAAAGAAAGAACAATTTTAAGTAATTTTATGANTAAATTTTGCATTTAAATTATAAAACAACATTTATTTTGAAACGAAAATTTTCCTCTAGAACGACAATTAAATCAAAACGGAAGGAGTACAATATTAAAGAAAGAACAATTTTAAGTAATTTTATGATGTAGGTTTTTTCGAATCATTTGGTTTGATAGACGGTTTAGTACATGCGACATTTTTGATAGGCTTGTTCTCTCTGCATCATATAACCACAAGTCCTGCCAATGCAGGTAGGGGTGGGCAAAATATCCGTAAATCTTGATTCGATTCGTTATTCGTTTCGATCCGATC
>OVBX01005568.1:2909-12940 GCA_900406325.1 Erucastrum elatum
AGCTACCTTATAATAACTTTATGTCTAGATACACACATTTGGAATTTACTTTTTGTCGTCATTGTAAATATTGTAATACTTAAAACATTATTTTTGTCAGAGTAATTCTCCTGCAGTAAGAGCAACTAACTTTTACATTTTTGGTTAGAGATGTGTTTGATTTATAGCTGTACACATTTCCTCTTTTTCAAAAACAAAAATTTACTCGTTTCCTTTAGCAATTCGGTTGTCCAAAAATTGACACCCAGTCCTGGTATGTTTGTTAGATGTCAAAAATATATTGCTAAGATTGTAAGAAAATAAATACTGAACTTACAGTTCTATAAATTGTGATTTTTTTTGTCAAAATCATGTCCAAAAGCTTAATTTTTTTTTGCAACACATCCAAAAGCTTAACTAGAATACAACTTACATCAAGAAAAAAGAAAAAAAAGTTTTTTGCTTGTCTTGGTCTAAAATGCTTACAATAGTCCGTATCATAAACTATTAATTTCTTAGGTGAATAATAAATCAGTCCATCAGGCANTTGATTTATAGCTGTACACATTTCCTCTTTTTCAAAAACAAAAATTTACTCGTTTCCTTTAGCAATTCGGTTGTCCAAAAATTGGCACCCAGTCCTGGTATGTTTGTTAGATGTCAAAAATATATTGCTAAGATTTTAAGAAAATAAATACTGAACTTACAGTTCTATAAATTGTGTTTTTTTTTTGTCAAAATCATGTCCAAAAGCTTAACTTTTTTTTGTAACACATCCAAAAGCTTAACTAGAATACAACTTACATCAAGAAAAAAGAAAAAAAAGTTTTTTTGCTTGTCTTGGTCTAAAATGCTCACAATAGTCCGTATCATAAACTATTAATTTCTTAGGTGAATAATAAATCAGTCCATCAGGCACTACTAGTATCCCTGAAGCGACTCGTTACGAAAAGAGTCTGTGCTGTCGCTAGACGCATAAAACGTGAGTCTGTTTTGAATTTTATAAAAACCCTAGTGGTGTACATTTTTTTTTAAACACTAATTTTCATGGATTAAGGAAGGGTTACAGAAGACTGTAGTCTGAACGATCAACATCAATCCAAAAAAAGAAAACTAATCAAAGAGATGGCGAAGCCAAAGAGGATGACCAGCAGCAATGTAAGATTGATAAAGATTCTTCGAGATCACACTTCTTGCAATAAGATTTGCACCCATGATGTGATGATGCGAGTGATATTGGACTTTCCAGTCTAAAATATCAGTGATCGAAGCAAGTAGCTGAAGAGAATAAAACTTTAAGAAAGGCCAGGCAGCAGGTTTGTTGATGGCATCAATAATATTCGAGTCTTCACTAGCAAAGATGATGGCATTAAAGTGGAGATTTTTCATACTCTCTAATGCCCATCTCCAAGATTCAAAAGATGCCTCAAATTTAGTAGAGGTACCCACAAAAGATCTTCTTCCATGTAAGAGAACTTTCCTTAGATGATTACGGAGGATCCAGGATGCTCCGCTTTGAGAGTTAGGTTTGTCCCAAGCCGAGCCTATATCACATTTCAGCCATGGACTAGGAGGGGGTTTCCAACCATGAATGATTTTCTTTTTCCTTTCCAAGTCAATAGCCTTTGCTTGTTGATCGGCTTCCTTGATCACAAACCAATGATCTACTTCTTGGTAAATATCTCTGATAAATTGAGGTCCAAGAGATAATTTTCCTTCAAAGAAGAAGGAATTTCGATTTTTCCATATAGCCCAAATGATCAAAGGTCCACTTCTTCTAATAGATTCAGGAATTAGAAAGTTCTTCCTTGAATTTAAGACGTAGAAGATATTTGAAAAAACTGAAGAAGGATCGAAACCAGTTGAAGGGAGGGGAAAGTTACTTGTTGTCCAAGAAAGTCTTGCAACGGTGCATAAGAAGAGGGCATGGTTTAAGGACTCTCCCTCCAGTCCACATAATTGACATCTAGAATCAACCTTCATACCTCTGTAGATGAGATTGTCTGCTACAGGGATAGCCTCGCTTATAACTTTCCACAGGAATATCTTGATTTTTGAAGCTGTATGAAGAGCCCAAATAGTATCCTTGATACCATTCAAGGAAGGATTTAGACCACCAGATACGAAGGCTTCTTTACTGGCAACCTTCTCCGCAAGCCAGTAGCCTGATTTAACATCATAATCTCCTGAACGAGAGTGGTTCCAGATATAAAAATCTGGGGAAGAGATGACGGGTTTGATTTTGAGAATGAGATCAATATCTTGTGGAAAGAAGAGATCTTCTAATAACCTGATGTTCCAGTTATGGGAATTGTGAATCATAAGATCACTTACTCGGAGATCAAGATCCACCAGACTATTTTTCATTAACGGAATACGTAACCTGTCACCATCCACCAGCCAAGGGGAAGACCAGACATAAAGGGATTTCCCATCTCCGATCATGTGTCTTAAACCCTTGGTTAAAAGTTCTCTGCCATAAAGAAGACTTCTCAAAGCATAAGAAGGACGAGATCCTGTTGGAGCAGACAAAAAAGGCTTTCCAGGAAAGTATCTACTTTTTAAGAAACGGCTGAGGAGAGATGTAGGGTTGGATAAAATTCTCCAAGCTTGTTTAGCAAGCAAAGCTTGATTGAAGATTTCTAGATCTTTAAAACCCATACCTCCACGAGATTTAGGGATACAAAGCTTATCCCAACTAAGCCAATGTATTTTCCTTTTATCTTCTTGAGAGGACCACCAAAATGCCGCCATAGCTGCAGTCAAATTCTTACAGGTCGTTTTAGGTAGTCTAAAACAACTCATCGCATGAATGGGCATTGCAAGAGCTACAGATTTGAGTATGATTTCTTTGCCGGCTTGGGAAAGAAACTTAGTATACCAACCAGACATTCTACCCTTTAGTCTGTCTTGAATATAGTTGAGAAGCTCCACTTTTGAGCCACTGAAGCATTCAGGTAGCCCTAAATAAGAGCCTACTCCTCCTTCAGAGTAGATTCCTAAGGTCGATTTAATTTGATCCTTCAAGCTTTGATCGATGAACTTTCCAAAGGTAAGAGAAGATTTTGCCAGATTAATAACCTGACCCGTAGCTTCACTATATTTATTAAAGATCTCTTGAAAAACTCGACATTGAGATATGTCTGCCTTAAAGAGAAACAGACTATCGTCTGCAAAAAACAAGTGGTGAAGCTCGAGACCTTCATTAGAGAATTGAATGCCTTGTAGAGAGCCATTATTGGAAGCTTGATTGAGCAAATGAGAGAGACCTTCGGTACAGAGGACAAACAAAAAAGGAGAGATTGGATCACCTTGACGTAGTCCTCTTTGAGGAGAGATAAAGCCATACGCTTGACCATTGATGAGGACAGAGTACTTCACCGTAGAGACGCAAGTCATGATCCAGGAGATCCATTTATCATCAAAACCCAAAGATAGTAATAGAGCTTCTAAGTAGTTCCATTCCACTCTATCGAAAGCTTTGGACATATCCGTTTTAGCAGCTAAGAAGTTCCTTGAGATGCAATCATGGGTATTAAGGCTATGAATCGCTTCATGAGCCAAAATAATGTTATCAGATATTAATCGATCTGAAACAAAAGCTGACTGAGTTGAAGAGACTAGCTGAGGAAGACATGATTTGAGTCGAGACGCCAAAATTTTGGAAATTGTCTTATACATGACGGTACAGAGACTAATAGGTCGGAGATCAGACATCAGAGAGGCGTTGGGCTTCTTTGGAATGAGACAGATCTGAGTATAATTCCATTTCGCTGGCATTACACTCGTCTCAAAAAAAGATAGGACTTCCTTAGTGAGCTGATCACCAACAATATCCCAATAAGATTGAAAAAAATAACCAGACATTCCATCCGCTCCTGGAGTACTATCTGATTTAATAGAGAAAACTGCTTCTCTTACTTCATCAGGAGAAACTTCTTGAGTTAGGAAGTGATTCATTCGAGAAGTGACCTTAGGGGTGAAGCCATTCAACAGGGACTTGTAATCTTCAGAGTTTGAAGATTTGAACAATTCCTTAAAATAATTTATTGCGACTTGGCCTTTTGAAGCTTCAGATCGCTGAGTGTTACCATGATTATCAATCAGCTTAACAATCTTGTTGTTGGCTCTAGAAAAATTAACTGCAGCATGGAAAACTTTTGTGTTGCCATCACCGTAGCGGATCCACTCATCCTTACTTTTCTGCTTCCAAAAGCTTTCCTCTTCTCTATATGCCAATATAAGACTTCTCTTAAGATCATACATCCTGTGGAAGGAAGGAGAGGAAGATGATTCTTCTATTTCAAGATCATCCTGAAGTTGAAGAATACTGACTTTAGAGTTTGCCGAATTTTCCTTTTTCCAGATACTTAAAGCTTTCCTACATTGGCGAATACGAGATGAAACTGTAGGGGAACCTTAAGGAGTTAATGTATTCCAAGCCGTGATAATAGCTTCTTGGACTAAAGGTTTGTGTAACATTCGTTTATCAAACCTAAAGGATCCTCTGTAGGAATCTTGGGAAGTCAAAAGTTTGATCACAACCGGCCTATGATCTGATCCTCTCTTTGCTAGAAAGGCTTGATTGGAAGCAGGGAATTGAGAGAACCAGTTTTTATTACCAAAGGCTCTGTCTAGTTTACTTTGAATCCAAAGGTTACATCTTCTACCACCCCATGTGAAGCTATTTCCAGAGCTTGGGAGTTCGGAAATACCACATGCTTCCAACATATTTGCAAAAGGTAAGAAGGAGTTATCGCTTCTTCGGGGGCCACCAGTCTTCTCTTCATTGTTTAAAATCTCGTTAAAGTCACCGACCATACACCAACTATTCAGACGGTTAATTCCAAAGCGAGTAAGTCTTTCCCAAACAATGTGACGAAGACTAATGATAGGATTTCCGTAAACACACGACAAATAGAAGTGCTTATCTTCATATAAAATTTTTACATCCAAAATATTCTTGTCTGCATACAGAAATTCTGCTTCTACACTGTTTTTCCAAAAAAAAGCAAGACCACCAGAGGTATTTACGGGGTCTACAGTGTACAGACGATCATAGCCAAGTCTGACTTGTAAATCTACTAGAGTATTCCGAGAGTTCATCGTTTCCATTAAAAATAAGACTTCAGGGAAGTACGTCCGCCGCAGTTCCGTGAGTCTTTGAACCGTCAGTTCTTGAGGACATCCCAATCCCCGACAGTTCCAACTGATGATACTCATTTAAGCGTTCGACGGTCCCTCACGCGGGACCATCACTGATGCATTGCTTCTAGCAATCTTGGATGCACCGGCCAAATCACCTTCCGCCTTCCTTTTCTTCTGAACTTGACTTGCAGGATTAGCTTGATCATCAGTAGTTGGATTAGCTTGCTGAGTAGTCCTCTTGGTGTTTGCAGTTTTCTTGTATCTTCCAGAAGTTCGTTTGCCTTTGAGTTTAGTGTCTGGAACTGTCGGAACTTGAGAGGAGAACACAATTGTTTCTGAGGCTTGTTGGCTCTGGTATGTGGATGATTGAGGAGCTTGTAGAGTCAGATGATAAAATGTCTTTGAAGTCGGGTTGAGAAGAGATTGACCCGCTGAAATAGCTGAAGCCATGAGCTTGGGTTGAGTAGGTTGGATAGGATCATGATCTTCTTTTTCATATCCAAAGACTAGACCTTTTCCTTTGTTTAAGTCTGTTGTGAAAACAGGAGGAGGTATAAGTTGGAGGACCGTCTTTTGGGTGATAGGGTTTTGCTCTGCTTCCTTTACTGAAGAGATGACTCTCTGTTCTCTAATATGTTTGTCTTCATTAGTTGAAGCTAGAAGATAGTTGCGCATTTCTTGAAAGACTTGAGCATCGATTTTAGGACGACCAGAGATAGGGCTGATACCGACTTGTTCTTCTTGAAGAACACCAAACAGAGGATCACTGTCAAGAAGGACCCTACGTGGTTGAGAAGTCTGAGCTAGAGACATGCAAGGAGATGAAGATGCATTATAGCCTTGTTCATGCGCTAAAAAGGGACATCGAGCATTTGCATGTGTCAATCTCTGACAGTGGATGCATCGCTTTTGGACTCTTTCGTAGTGTAAGATCAGGGTTGTCTGACCGCCTCCGAGGAGATTAAGGAGTCTTGTTTTCTTTAAAGGTTTTGAGACATTCCTGCGGATCTTAACTCTTACATAGTCTTGACTTTGAGGTTTATCAGGATCGAAGGCTACTTCTTCAACAATACCGAATAGTTCACCAAGACCAGTGATGCCCTTCTTTGAGTAGTGGTTTACCGGAATATTCTTGATTCTGACCCAGATCGAGACATAGTTGAGATAACCTTCAGGTGGCTTCTCGACCCAGCGTTCTACCGCAAGACCCCAGTCGTCAAAGGTTTGCATGCCGCTATCTAGGATTTCTTTGAGATCATGTTCATGATCAAACACAAACTGGAACTTTTCTTTAGTTAGAACATAGCCTCGAACCCTTCCAACTTTATGCCATTTTCGTGGTAGATCATAGATCAGCTTCGACATTCGTTGAAATTCTAGGTTGAGAAGACGTCCTATGAGACTGCATGCATTTCTTTGTGAAGCGTAGTACTGAGGAAGATCTGGTAAGGTTAAAGGAAGATCATCATCATCTTTGAGTGATAAAGAGAGTATAGCTTTGTCCATTTCAGAAGACATTTTTGAAGAAAGGTGAATATTGATGGAAGGGAACACGAAAGATTTATAGATCGAAAGCTCTTTTTGGTTTTGGGAACCACAAAAGAGAAACTAAAGCTCTAGAGAGAATCTTCTAGAGAGAGAGAGAGTTTAGAGAATTCATTTACTAAGTGTACAAATATCAAAAGCTTAGTTGCCTAGTAGTGTACATTTATGGTACTAAATGTTGTGTTACATATAATTTATTTTTTTGCATTTTTTACAAAAAAAAATACTCGGGAGAACGTGTCATAAAAAATAAGTATCTTACAAATAAAAAAATCGAATATATGAAAACAGTTGGAACTCTATTAATTATATTTATATTCTAAATGTTAGGTATTTTAATTATACAATGAATTTATTTAAAAAAATAGGTCAATATTAAAAAATTAATATAATNATAGTGGTGTACATTTATGGTACTAAATTTTGTGTTACATATAATTTATTTTTTTGCATTTTTTTACAAAAAAAAATACTCGGGAGAATGTGCCATAAAAATAAATATCTTACAAATAAAAAAATAAAATATATGAAAACAGTTGGAACTCTATTCAATACTCTTTTTACACAGTTTATTATATTTCTATTCTAAATTTTAAATATTTTAATTATACAATGAATTTATTTAAAAAAATAGGTCAATATTAAAAAATTAATATAATGATTATTTAAAATAGTGGAGCTGCTCGTAATTCATATCTATAAATTTTGGAGTCCTTCATTTGGTCTTGTATGAAACTCACAAATATCGTTTTTTGGTTTACCGGTCTAAACGATTGGACGGTTGTAGATGGAAACTGATTAGACGGTTGTAAATTGACCGGCTACGACTTTCGATGTCGAAAAGAACGAAGATCTAATAAGAAAGAACACGTAAATCTAGTGGCCTTTTCAGATAATCAAATCTAAGTTTGATTGAAAGAACGGGCCCCGGTGAATAGAAGAAGCGTGGGATCATTCTGAACTCTGAAGGGATTAGATTTTTCTTGTTTGATTTGATATGCTCCTTTTTCTTTTTTGGTCGTCGAAAATTCATTTAAAGGGTAATTTGACGTTTTGAAACGGTGGATGCGGTTTTATTTTCGAAGGGTAATTTTTTCAGTTTGTATCTTTCTCAACTCGATGTTGAAGATGATTTCAATGTCTATACGTTTATATACTATTTTCAAAAACTAACAAATATGTATGAGAACAAAAAAATGATGGGAACTCTCTTTTATATAAGCACCCAATTAAAAAGTCATGGTAAATGCTTTTTCTTTTAGCTAAAAAATCACAGATGGGTAAATAATCTTTTTATAAAGATATACATTCATTTTACTTATTTCTGATTCTATACTACATAATATTTCTAAATTTCAAATCTTGATAATTATTTTCAAAAGGTATAATAGATTCAAAAAATTCAGAAGAATTCAAGTAACATATTTGTATAATATGGAAACAGTGAATGTGTTTTGTTGTTGCATGAATCGTAAAGATTGAGTTAATTCTATTTGAATTGTATTGTTAATGTGTGTTGGACCTGTTCGTTGTTGCTTCTAAACTTTGGAAGCTCACAAAAGAAGGTCAACATATTGGTTGTATAGTTGTATAGGCTTCGAAGCTGACACGTAAACAAAACTCACCCAACAACGACCCTCTTTTTCATCTTTTCATCTTGTGTTTATAATTACGTCTCTTCTTCTTTCATTTACATCATTACAAATCTTAAATCATCATCATATATTATAAACACACAAAAGAGAGACTAATTTGGCGTTGCCCACCAACCTAACTTCCCTTCGACTTCATCAACTCCTCGTGTCCACCTCTGTTCAAGATTATAATTATAAACACGCCTCCCGCGTGAAAGGAAAACAACAACACCATAGAAACATAATTCTTTTTTTTTTGAAAAAAAATAGAAACATAATTCTTCTGGCTTCACTGCCATTTGTGATGGAGAAGAAGAGAGCCAATCATGGAGATGACGGGCATGATTGTATTTGTGTTCCTCCTATCCATAGCCAAGTCGTGAAGATCAAGAAAGAGTTTGAGAAGATACACCACCCGTCGTTAAGGCAGCCTGAGATGCCAAGAGTGCTTCGAGAGATCACGGGTCCACGGCGTTCCCGTTCTCCACTCGGGTTAGGAGAAAGAGAGAGACCCATCTCCATGGGCAATTGAAGCAAATAAAAAGAGAGAGAGATGAAGAGGAGAGGAGATAGNGGTTATTACTCTTGTGTATTTAGGGTTTCTCTTCTGTAGTTCAATGTAAATATCTTTGGTTAACGTGATGAGCCTCCTGTTCAATATCCTGAAACAACAAATCTTTCTTCCTCGTGTGTTCTGGTCTCTGAGGGGTGAACCAACTAGTTCATAGAGAAATCTCGATCGCTATATGTCTTCAGACCGAAATAATCTTAACAAGGTATACGGGCCGAGTTTAGCTTCAGTTGATGAAGGGAAGTTTTCGAAATTCG
The DNA here is from genome assembly GCA_900406325.1 of Erucastrum elatum. Lineage (NCBI taxonomy): Eukaryota > Viridiplantae > Streptophyta > Magnoliopsida > Brassicales > Brassicaceae > Erucastrum > Erucastrum elatum. Next base: position 12,044 of record OVBX01005568.1, read on the forward strand.
TTTTAAATCTCTAATGGGCTTTTTACTAATTGGATACTGACGTTTCTACGCTGAGAATCTTATGTACTGTATTATGCCGTTTGTATATTATATATCTTAAAAACTTAATTATTACAAAATTCTTTTATTCAATAGTAGTATATATATTTTGCAATGAAGAAGATGCNAATTGGATACTGACGTTTCTACGCTGAGAATCTTATGTACTGTATTATGCGTTTGTATATTATATTTCTTAGAAATTTAATTATTACAAAATTCTTTTATTCAATAGTAGTATATATATTTTGCAATGAAGAAGATGCAAATGTTCTATATTTCGAATGTTTCATGTTCAAAACTATTTATTTTAGGTGTGTCAATGCAAACACATCACTACCATCCAATGTTGAGAAAAACAATATGCGGTAGTTAGGAGTTTAGTAAAAGATTAGCGTTTAGGGACTGTCTAAACTAAATTTTAGAAAACCATTTCGTGTATAACCAATTTTATTTTATGACTAGGGAGACAAATGCTTAAACATGGTCTAAAGTGGTTTTTAGAACACATTTATCATATGAAGCAAATGCAATAGACCAATGCTAAAACACGCAAAAATGGTTACTTATTATATCCACATAACGTTCACCGTATATGCATAAAATTAATCAATTATAAGCAGAACTGAAGATAGAACAAAAAGAGTTACATTAAATGATTTTTAATAACTTTAGCTTGAACAATCCCAAAGAACAAGAAGAAGAAAAATACTGAATCAATGGTGGAATAATAAACAATGGATGAAGAAACCTTGAAAACTAGGAGGATACAGCCATGAAACTCTACCTCTGACCACCTCCCATGACATTATCACGCCTTGATCCCAACGTCATCATAATCTTAAACTCCTCAAAATC
>OVBX01005570.1:0-12939 GCA_900406325.1 Erucastrum elatum
AAAATGAATCATATCCCACTTAAGCAACAATTAAAATTGCTTGCATTGCACATGCTCTAATCAAGGCAAATCTTTTGGGTAGTCACTTCATGGACCCACTGGTGAAGAATGGTTTGTGTCTCCACTTCAGTTTTCAACTCTTGTTGTCAAACTCATGGTTTTGAACCTTTGCAAATTAGATAAACTTTCTAAATTATTTGATTCAATTGTATTAGCAATGCCAATGTGAAAGGGGAAAAAATGTCAAAAAGTGTGCGAGGAAATGAACTAGTGGCTTCTGTGACTTATCTCATACACCGACCAAGACAATCAGATTTCAACAAGCCCATTATGAAAGTATCGACAATATCCGTTTATATATGTTTGAACATTCTTTTAGTGAGTACAAATCTTTTCGCTGTTGACCCAGAAAAATGGCTACAAACTTTTCGTCATTATACCATTCAGAAAATCAAATAAATCAGCGACCGGTATGTACATCACGATCACATCAACGTTGATAATAAGAAAAGAATGTTGAATGCATCAATGTTCATGTCACGATCACTATCTGTGAGAAGAAAATAATTTTCTATTTATGAATGAAGAAAAGAATGTTGAAAGCGTGTAAATTGGGTCAAAGATCTTACTCCACGAGTCTAACTATAACATTTTCTCTGAAAGTCATACATGGACAAACGATAAAAGCAAATAACATTTTCTATAACATTGCCTCAAGTTTATCCTCAACTAGAGCCAAAAACCATTTTTTTTCTGTAAAGGTTTTCATATCCAAAATTTTATTTTTTTACTAGAGACAATTGAAACAGTTATATGAAAAGAAATAATTTACACCAAAAATCGGTCACATATAGACCGGGATGGTCCAACTCCTAAACCAGCTAAAACTGAGGACAAAAAAGTACCCAAATTGTTGCTCAAAAAAAAAGTACCCAACGTGCGCTGAAACATATATTAAACCAAGAACCAAATAACCATCACAAAAAACATATTATAAAGTTATGATTATATTTGCCCAAAAAAAAAGTTATGATTATATTAGAAATTGATGTGATGTTCTTTTGCATTTGTAGCGCCTCTTTGTCTCTAGCGAGTCACGTGATTAAATAAGTAAATGTGTTACATCTTCTCTTAACCACGCGGTGTAGTAACAGACGAACTTTGGTAAGATGTGTTCGATAGTGTTCCATCACACTTCATCATGTGGTCACATAGATATGGATTTATTGTTTAAGATCCATTTAAATATCTGGATATAGAGTACATTCTTTTCTTTTTTTTTTGCTAAAGTATTGAGTACATTCTTATACGTTCATGTACATAAAATAAAAAATTGAATGTGATTAGAAAATATAGAATAAATAAGAGGGAAATTATGAAAATAAGAAAAAGGTAAAAGTAGGAGAGAGCGAGAGTAAACTAGATTAAATGTTTGAGCTGAAATAAAAAAAAATTGTGTGACTAGAAAAAAGAGATAAAAATATTTTTACCTGATTGGTGAAATTTCAGAGTAAATAAAAGTAATTGATTTTTTTTCATTATTTACTCTAAAAGATACATACAATCACACCCATCTTTTAGAAAATAAAGTAATCTCATATATTTTCTGTGTAAAAGCATGTTTTTGAGAAAAATACTAATTTAAAAAGATCTCGTTTGAGGAAAACAAGGTTAGCCTATAGGAATCTAGCTGAGCTTGAGCCTCACAATACGTACACCCTCGCCAATTGTTTATATCATTCGCCATATTTTGAGTTTCACAAGCCGATTAAAAACTATAATGTACTTAAAAGTTCTAATTAAAATTCATAGATTGTTCTTTCGTAACAGAGAAAACGTTATTTAGTTCTAATTAAAATTCATAGATTGCTCGAGCGTATAATAGATTGTTTAAGGGAAACGAAGTTAATATATCATAAAAAAAAGAAGTTAATATATCATGAGTTGGCAATGGCATTGCTGCTCGATCGGTAGGCCACAATTCAAATCTACGTTGCTAACTAAACAATGTTAATTTTGTTTTCATGGTAAAAAATTTAGTTGCCGTTGAAATTTAACCTATATGTAGTAAGATAGACGTAGTCAACGGATTTTTTTTTATTCTGGTAGTGGTTACATGTATAATTGGAACTTTTTATCCATAAATGAAGGTTTCCCATAATGAAAATATGTACAGTAGTACCAAGTAGAAATTTAATAGAACAAAGAAGAAGAGAGCTAGTCAACGGTCATAGTGACAGAGATACGTAATGCCCTAAAGTGGAGAAAGTGTCAGTTCGATTGCATACGTTTCAGTACTGAACTTACATTTGCATTGTGAATCTACAGTTCTACACACAACCACTTCTTCGGTTTCTCCTTTAAACCAAACAAAACAAAGTAGCCGGTCCTAGAATTCTTAAGGTTAGAAGCCAAAAATGAAAACAAAATGGTCGAAAATACAAATAATGTTGAAGAGTACATGTTAAGAGCTATTCAAGCACTTAACTAAGAGAGATTTTTTAAAATTGTGGACGATTGTTATGATATCAACCGGCGGCCGGAATCCATTGCTTCTCACTTGGGTCCAGAGCCGACGCTGTAATTACATGTTAACAAAAAGAATGTTATTTAGTTTTCACTCATTTTTGTCTTTTTGTGGACTCTTATGTTTTTTTTGGTAAAAAAGGACTCTTACGTTCTGAGCTAAATGTATGCAATTGTTGTTCTATTTCAGGTTTTAGAAGTTCTGGAATTGTTATTGTTGTAGACTTAGAGAGTGCTGACCCAAACAAAAGAGTTCACTATTGAAAAGGAAATAATTAAGTTACTATGGCGAGTGTCGAGATTCGAAAGATGTATATAAAAAAATTTGATTTTCAAATTCTACTGACTTTTCAGATAACAGGAACAAAAGTATTAGTATCATAATTTTTTCCTTTAGGCATGTACGTAGGGTTTCGGGTATATATTTTGTATCCAAAAAATCAAAAAAAAAATCTTGTAACATATTTCCTCTGTTTCAAAATAGTTGATGTTTTTGTTCATACACAAGAATTAAAACAAGCATTTTTACTTTAAAATGTCATTTTAAATATAAATAAAAACTAATTCAACCAATCATCAAAAAAACTATAAAAACATCATTAGCCACACAATTTTCTATGAAACTAAAATTAATATAAAAATACCAAAAGATCATGTATTTTAAAACATCAAAATTTTCCAAAACATCGTCTAATTTAAAATGGAGGGAATATCTAAAAGCAAAATCATTGCAACTGGGAAATTTCGCTCAGAAATCATAATCATTGCAATGATTTTTTTCACTCAGATGAAATAGTGTTTTGTACAAATGTCAAATTCTATCATACATCTATTTTACTTTATGGCTCCACATATTTTCAAAAAAGTTATTTTTTCAATATTGCTCTAATACAAAATAAATCGATACCTTTCGAGATTTACTTTGGTAGTAAAAAAAATATTCATTACTCAAATACCAAAAAGCAAGAGATTCCAAAAAATATAAGAAAAAATTCTCTTTGTTCAATCATTTTCTAAAAATTCCCAAATTAAAGAAAAAGAGAAGCTAACAAAACACCCATTTGTCTTTTTTTTTGGTCAAACACCCATTTGTCTATCTTCTTCTTCTCGAGAGGAGAGAGGATTAGAGGGAGACAAAGCTGCTCTTGTCTTACTTCAACTTCATACATATAAATATATGTACTGTATAATACATAGAAAGAGAGGACTTGGCATTGGCGATGGAGTACGAGAGGATTAAGAAGGTGCAGGTAATTAACTCTTCTCTCTCTCTCTCAAGTACAACATCAATTACCTACAGTGAGTCTCCTCTGTTGAAAATTTTCTGGGAGAAGAAATATGAACTTTTTCTATTTAAATCTGTTTTTACTGTTAGTTTTCATCCTTTTTTCTCCTCCCTTCAATCAACCATTTTTGCTTTATCTGAAAAAGTTTATTTGTTCGTCCTTTATACTATTGAAGCCATGAAAAATGTAATAAGTCTCTGTTTATATCTTGCAGAAGAGCATGCTCTCGCCAACGAAGCTGAGAATGAAGCTAATGGGTCCGCACAATAACAAAAACAGAGAAGGATCAACTAACAATAGCTCTTCAAGAACATCTCCTGTTCGTCTTGAGGTCTCGGATGGCACAGAATTCTTCAAGAACAGCTTGCTTGCTTCTAAATCTGATTCATACGACGATGATAATGGTTTTGCCTCTCGTCTTTCGTATCTCAATCTGTCTTTGAATCGCTAATTTCACTGTATTTGTTCTGTTCTTGGCTGAAGTCTCTGTCTTTGCTCTGTTCTTGGCTAAAGTCTCTGTTTTTGCTCTGTTCTTAGCTAAAGCTTTTCTCTTTTTTCTCTCTCTCTCTCTCTGTTCTTGATTCTCTGCTCCATGTTAAAAATAAAGTCTTTAATTGATTTATCTTTGCTAGAGTTTACGTCTTTGCTCTGCTCTTAGCTAAAGTTTGTGTCTTTTGCTCTGTTCTTGTTGTGTAGTGGCGGCTTCAACGGACAGAGAAGTAGCTAAACTGTCGGTTTTGGACCTAAGCAATACTCAAGCCTCGACACATCGGTCTGAAGGTCTTACGAGAGAAAATAATCAACCAAAACCTCAGCAACTGAAAAAGACTGACTTGAGTATGGCTCCAAGACCACAAGAAGATGATAGTCTCGATTATGACAGTAACGCAAGCTCTTCAAGCTTCGAGTTTCAAGGTGGTGTTCGTGGAGACCGTTCAAATCCGAATCATGTCTCCAGAGCATACCCTTCGAGACAGATGCCATCCAAGTGGAACGATGCTGAGAAATGGATAATGAGCAGACAGAACATGGTGATGAGTAAGAACGGTCAAGGGAACCGGATGCCTGTTAGAGTTATGACGGATAATACAGGCTACGAGCATCACAAATCTAGGATACAAACTGATGGGTTCGGAAAGTTCCCTAATTATGTTCCCATGGTGCCACATCCAACTCTAACTCAAGGCTACGGTGGAAACTTGTTGATCGATCAACCCACAGAAAGCAATGATCTTGTGAACACAACAAAGGACTCATCACGTAACGATACTCCAGGTAAAAGCGATGACTAATTGATTTTTTTTTTCTGAAAAATACCCTCACATATCATTAAATCATATTTTATGACAAATTTATCCTATATGCGGATTTTTTTTTTTAAATAGCCTCTATAAAAAATAAAAAGCAAATATGAATTTTCTATCTGAGTTTTCCGTTTTATGATTAGGGTTTATAGTTTTGTATTTATGGATGGAGGTGAGATTAGAGTTTGGGAGTTAGAGTAATTTAGCATTCAAATGACTTAGGGGGTGTTATTCAATGGTTGGTTTTAAATTCTTTATTAAAATCTAGTGTTATTGGTTGTTGTATTTAAAATAACTTTATTTAAAGATTTTAAAATCTAGTGTTATTAGTTTATATATTTACAATCTTTTCAGTAAGAAGATTTAAAATCTATTGTTATTCAATTAAAGACTTCAATATAACATTTCAAATATTGTGTTATTCAAATTTGATAGATTTTTATAATTCATTTGATTTGAAAGATTTTAACTGAATTAGGAGATGATTTCATGAGTAAAACATATCTCTCAAAATCTAATCTTTTACCTACATATTTGCAAAATGAAAGACGCCTTTCATTATTATTTCTGTTCATCAAAATCAGGTTTTCTGTTTCGTCGTCTCTCTCACGTTGGCATCATTTTTCATTCATGTGTTATTTTGGTAATCACTTATCACCTATCCTTTTTTCTTGTCTTGTTATTCTGCAGTGACCACAATACGGGGTTTTTTTACGTAACCTAACATCATCTCCCCTGTTTTCATTTTTATAATATGTTATTTCATTGTGATCTTCTGAAAATATTTTTATTGTAGGTTTGTAAAATGGAACAAAACTTTAATGAAGAACATGATTTAGATATTGATAAAATGGAACAAAACTCCCCAACTCTATCGTATACTTCAAATAATATCCTACAGATTTCACTTTTACACTGAAATGGATTTTAAAATAGTTTGATAAATCATATATCCTAACTGCTCAAATGAATCAAAGTTTTTAAAATCTAATCAGTTTTAAATCTATTGGAGCTGACTTCAAGTTATAAAACCAATAACACCCCCTTAGTGTTATTTTTAGCAAGATTTATCAATGGATGCTATTTTTAGGATAAACCTTTTAATGTTCTATTTTGCAGATTTTTTCTTGTTCTTTTTAGTAGAGTTTTGAATATTGAATCAGCTCGGTAAGATAGTGTTTTTTTTTTTGTGTGAAGCTCCTGTGACTCGCTCTGTATGTATGAGAGATATGGGAACCGATATGACGCCAATACCGAGTCAAGAACCTTCAAGATCTGTCACACCGGTTGGTGCAACAACTCCTCTTCGCAGCCCGACTTCGTCTCTGCCCTCTACTCCTAGAGGAGGCCAACAAGAAGAGTCGCAAGACCCGTCAGCAAACACAAATAGAGAATTATCTGAGGAGGAAATGAAAATGAAGACGAGAAGAGAGATAGTATCTCTCGGAGTTCGGCTAGGGAAGATGAACATCGCGGCTTGGGCTAGTAAAGAAGAAGAGGAGAACAATGGAAACAAAGTAGACGCTAGTAAAGAAGAAGAGGAGAACAATGGAAACAAAGTAGACGCAGAGGAGATAAAGAGGATTGAGTTTGAAAAACGAGCGAATGCTTGGGAAGAAGCAGAGAAATCAAAACATAATGCAAGGTTTGTGTTCTCTTAACCTAAAACTAAATATTAAACTTGTCAGTGAAGAAACTTAAAGTAGAATACCTAAAAAACTTGTTTTTTCATTTCTTTGTGACACTCAAAATTTTCTTTAGGTATAAGCGTGAGGAGATCAGAATCCAAGCTTGGGAAAGTCAGGAGAAAGCCAAACTCGAAGCAGAAATGCAACGAATTGAGGTATGAGAGGTTTTTTTGAATACTTCTGCTTGATCACTTACATAAAAGTCATTGATAAAGCACTGTTGGTAGGCTAAAGTTGAGCAGATGAAGGCTGAAGCTGAAGCAAAGATAGTGAAGAAAATAGCAATGGCTAAGCAAAGGTCGGAAGAGAAACGAGCTTCTGCAGAAGCTAGAAAAGCCCGTGATGCCGAGAAGGCAGTGGCTGAAGCCGAATATATCAGGGCAACCGGTCGAATACCGGCTTCAGGTTCCAAGATATGTTGTGGTTGGTTCACATGAGGCATTGGAATGATTCTTGTATTTTGAGTAAATCAAGATTTGATTCTCAAATCCCTTTGTGTAATATATAAATGAAATGCACTTTGTGTTGCATAGGTTCAAAAGAGAATGGTAAAGATTGTGTCTTACGTTAGGGCTTGCTATTGCCTAAGGCCCTAAAGGAACAATTTAAACTAGAACTGATACAAACAGAAACCACTTGTAGGCCGGATAAATCACTGGAAGTAAACACTTAGGCTTTCTGATTACACTACATGTTCACATCATACTACTTGCAAACCAAACAACTGTACTAGTTGCCCTCTATATTGATATTTTGGGTTTTAAGTCCAACGATTAGAAAGTTCATGAGTATTTTTGGTCCAGTTAGCCTAGTGATCAATCATCAAATGTTGTTAATCATATCTGGGGTTTGGGTGTTTTTGTTTGTTTGTTAAATGGTAAAATATCATATAAATAAATGAAACTTAGGAGTTGAAACTTGTGATTACAACTTGGAAAAACTACTAAGATCTCTGCAAGACACAAGACTCATGGTTCCTGATACTTTGTGATACAATTTTTTTTTTTGGAATGAAAATTCGTGATACAAAATCCAAATTGTTGTTTCTGATTCTTGCCTCTTCCCTGTCATGTCGTCTTTCACTCTTCTTGCTTCAAGGATGCTTCAGGCAATTCATTATCACATGCACTGTTACCCAAAAAAAATCCAGACAGGAGCTAAAGATGATATATATGTGAATATTCTATCAAAATCCAGAGTAAAGAAAAGCACAAACCTGATAACTTCAAAAACATATCTAAAGATAAATGATAAAAATCCAGAAAAGAAAAGAAAGACTCGCTTACAGAAACTCATGGCTCAATAGTTCAACAACTGTTCCACGTGCTACCGGATCACTAGCAAAACAAACACTCGAAACGATTGTGCTGCTTTCGACTTGATAGAGGAGGAGTGTGGAGGTTTTATATTTGCTAGGGGCTGGCACTAACTTCCCCTCCCTCACGGACTCAGGGGACATATATTGAAAAGCCCCTAGGAAACACTTCTCTTTAGTCCACCACCCACTACCATCTTCAAGACATTTGGATACACCAAAATCAGCATATATAGCATTAATATCGGTCACCTATTTTAAAAGAAAATTAGAGAAGGGTATGTAACATACTGCAAGCATAGTTCCATCTATCAAACTACACTAAGGAGAGATTTACCATAACCGCTGATGGAAGATGGTCGAGCCAAAAAATTTCCCGAATTTGAGACACTCCATGCTTGTGCATATCATGTGCACTCCATACCGAGCTCCTTTTATTTCCTTTATCACCACCACTCTTATAACTTTCTCAATCTCTCCTGCAATAATATATCAACCGTCAAAAACAGACAAACCGGTTCAATTTTATTGGACTAGTACTACTATATATTATAGTAAATCCGAGTATAAACAATTGAACCGAAATAAACCACAATCGATCTTTTTCAACACTGGAATCACAAAGCCAAAATCAATATTGAACCAAATAGTTTATTTAACCGGAGATCCCAAATTCAAAACTGGTTTGGAATGTAAGATGGACTGGTTTAAGTTTACCGAAATACAACAAACCTCTAACTTGATATCATATCTGTGAATCAAAGACCAAATTTAGATAGTGGGATTGAAAACTCACCTTTCAAAACGATCATACGTCTCAGTATTAATCTGGTATGAAGCATGATACTCGAAGAGTGTGATATTCTCGGCATCAGCTGAGAACGTTACAGATATTGACTTAATAAGTTAACACCCATGTCGAATATTCATGAAAGCTATGTATCAGGATACAAACCTTGATGGAAATGCTGTCCAAGATCTTCTTGTTCGGGGATATCGTTGACATTGGGTTCATCTAACCGCTGCAAAGTATATAAAAGCAACACAATGAATTAGTTAAAACTGAAGATGAACATGATTCATTGGTTGACAAGAAGATGAAACACTACGAGATCTATTCACACGATCAGATACATTTTGTGTGTGTTCTTTTCCACAATCCATAAATTTGCATTAACGTTTCACAAAGAATTTTCTGTTGAAGAATTCATACGGGTCTAGAATGAGGCAACTAAATAGTATCACATACATGAGTTAGACCAAGTCTTCAGATGTACTTTAATATGCGCCAACTTGTTTCCTCCATATAATGACCAAAAAAGAGTTCTTTATATAATGACCAAAGACACTAAAAGAGTGTGATATTCTCGGCATCAGCTGAGAACGTTACAAGAAAAAATTGACAAGCGGATTCAGTTAGTAAGTTAACACCCATGTCGTATAATCATGAAAGCTATGTATCATGATGCAAACCTTGATGGAAATGCTATCCAAGATCTTCTTGCTCGGGGATATCGTTGACATTGGGTTCATCTAACCGCTGCAAAGTAGATAAAGGCACACAGTGAATATTTTCATTGGTTGACAAGAAGATGAACACTACGATCTATTCACTATCAGTTACATTTTGTTTGTGTACTTTTCCACAGGCCATAGGTTTGCATTCACGTTTCACGGAGAAATTTCCATTGAAGAACTCATAAGGGGTTTAGGATGAGGCAACTAATAATCAATTTTTTTTGAACATTGGCAACTAATAATCATCAAATGTTATTAATCATATCTGGCGCTTGGGTGTTTTTTGTTTGTTTGTTAAATGGTAAAATTGCATATAAATAAATAAAACTTAGGAGTTGAAACTTGTGATTACAACTTGGTTACCCTAAAGTATCATATAAATGTCAAAGATTGAATTAATAGGAAAAAAAAGATAATAAAAAAATGTGGATGCAATAATCCTTTTTAAAACTTTTTTTGGAAGCAATAATTCAATTGATACTTACACCAAAAAAAAAAATTGATATTATATTATGAAACATTGGAATTAAACACGAACACTCGAGGAAAGACGAAACTATAATAAGAGTTGTAAAGACCCTTCAAATAGATATTTACGCTACAAAACAGAATTATGACGAATGTTCTAATCTAATGTTATGCACCGAATATGCCAGAAAATGAAATGTATAACATAGAATTTTAAACTCCCAAGCCCCGAGCGGACCTTTGGGTCTGTTTTTGGTCAACTTAAGTTCATTTCTTGCATCTAATTATTTTTGATAACCGGATTAGTTAATATTAATTAATTAGTAATTATTCTCCATCGCATAAAACAGCGAAGGGATAGTATATAGATTTTCCTTCGGTCATATACGTAACTCAAAAGTACCTATGAATAATATCACATTTTACTTTGCCTCAAAAAGTGTTTGGACGACCTTTAATAATATCACATTTGACGTTTTCTGTTCGTCGTTTTAAATGAAGATAAATGAGAAAAACTAGTCGCACGATAACAACTTACATATCCACTCAAAACCTTTTTCACTGAAAGCTTATTTTGGTTCTATTCATTTGTAACTTTGTATCATGATACTTCCATTTGACTACGGGAGTACTTATCATCAACTTTGCTAGATCAATTTCTGCAATCCTTTTTTTTTTTCATATTCATGCAATCAAAGCCATTGCAATCTAATTCTAGTACACCTAGTCAACAAAATAGATAAAAGATATATATACAAGCAGGATTGGTCTTGAGAAAAATACAACTAAAATATCATCGCAAAACTCCCCATTTTTTATTTTTATATATGAAAACGCAAAGTTTCTAAATTATTATTAAAATATAAAATATTATCAGTTTTTTTTCTAAAACTAAATTTTCTTTATTTCACAAATTTCAGGGCGGTCATGTATTATCAAATGATACAGCTTCTCTGAAACTTCTGTTGAAATAAATTTGATTTTTTATACGTGTATCATTTAGTTATGTCTAATTTGTCTACTATATGAAGTAAGGTCTCCAGCTTCAGCAGCAAACCTTTTTTTTTGCTAAAATCAGCAGCAAACTTAAAAGAACATTTTCTGCATTCTATTAGAGTTTGAAAAGTTTGTATTGTAAGACGATCAAATTCCGGCTTAAATTTCTAAGAAATTTATGTTGATTGATATTAAGTATAATCAGTTATGGATTGATGCATGTGTTTAAATCCAATGAATTTCACATATGTTCAATTTCTGCTTCCAAAAATTTAAAATAAAATAATAAAATTATTATATCATGAAATCCAGATATTAACTTCATTAAAAAATCAATAGGTTTGAAAGTAAGATTATGACATCTATCTAGTAAAAGACAAATGAGGATTCCATGTGTAGTAGACAAAAGCTAGGTTCTTATATCTTCATTTGAATCTATTATGTACCTTCTAATGAATGGCTACGACGTCATGTGAAAATTAAAAACAGTTTATTTTCTAAGAGGATGAAATAAAAACAAATAAAGAAGAAAAAAAATTGACAGGTAAAAATCAAAAAAAAAACGTGAGAACTTTTAAAATGATGTGTCACCATGCACTATTTAACTAGGGCTCAGTGAAAGTGTCCTAACTTGTATCATCTATTAATGTTCCTAGCACATGCACCATTATTTTCAACAGTTCTCAAATTTCTAACTTAAATTTGATAGGCCCACATTCATACGCCACAAAGCAAACCTTATACAGTAGAACCTTTATAAATTAATATTCGATAAATTAATATATACTAAAAATCTCTAAAATTAATATAATTTCATAATCTCAAATTAAATTTTTGGTTCAATAAGTATCTCGATAAATTAACATCTTTATAAATTAATAAAAAATATAATTGTGGTGTAGTCTCAACATATTTATAGAGATTTCACTGTACTTATAAATATCTCTTTACAAATTTTCTATTTATTTGACTTATCACTCTGTTCTCTTAATGGCCAATCAACACACAAACCCTAATCATAAATTCATCTATGATGCCCAACTTATAGCTTGCCATAATGACGTTAAAAACAAACAAAAGCACCTACAAATTCCATTCCTATAATTGAAACCAAACAATATATTTATATCTTGCAAAGATATTTCCATATTCACAACAATCTTGATTGATGATCAATACAGCTTCCGGTTGATTAGTTGGATCTCCCGTTTATGTTTCTATATATTAACCCTTCTGCAAATTTCGTTTAACATTGCTCATATTTTGGTGAAAACAAAACTTACACTTATCTTACGTTTGTATAATCAACACACAAACCCTAATCATAGGGGATGATTGGCAAGTGTTCTAGATGTTGAAGAAAGTCATTTTTCTTTCTAAAGTCATTTTTATAAAGCAATCATGCTTTAGATCTTAAAAATAAAGTTAAAGTAAAAAACTTAAAAATATAAATATGTTAGCTTTGGAAATCAATTTTTCTATACCTTTTACTCAGTGCTTTCGATTGTTTTAAAAAAAAAATCTAAAGCAAAAAAAAAATAAAACCACAGCCAAAACACTTACAGCCTAATTTCTAGAGCCAAAAACATAAAATCACATATTTTTCCAATCAACCCCATAAGTTCAACTATTAAGTTTGTATTCCTCATGTTTTTATTGTTCATTGTTTTCAAAACCATTTATACTTATTATAAACGTTTGGAGCCTTTGGCCAACACAAAGCCCTCTTCTTATAGGCAATAAAGAGAGAATAAGCTAGTAATTAAACTAAGAGGACAAATACTTTAATAACTTGACCACCAAGAAAAAGGTTTTTTTTTTCTTTCTCTACTTGTCTA
>OVBX01005571.1:0-12937 GCA_900406325.1 Erucastrum elatum
TTTTTGATAAATATTTTAGAATATGATTATAACTCATATATTATATTTAATGTCGATTTCTGTTTTTGGAATTTTTTAGAATATGATAATAACTCATAAATCATAATTAAAATAAATATATACAGATATAGCATTGCAAATTTCAAAATATCATCTAGTTATATATTTTAAAATTATACAATTTTATTACAAGTTTTTCCTAAAATGTATACAATATTTTTTAGAAAATTATAAAAATTTAATCATATAACCATTAGGTTTTATATATATCTACAAGTTTTATAACTATTGTTTAATTTTCGCTTTTGATAATTATGATTTTTTTACAAATTTATTTGATATATTTAATTAAAAAAAATAGATAAAAATTTTTATCTAAGATTATAATTTTAAATATATACATGCATATTCTTAAATATAGCTTAAAGTAAATAAAATTATTTTTATGTTTAATTAAATTAAATGGGATGATTTGTAAAATACCTTATTTAGGATTTGAAATTTGATAAGTGCATTTTCTATTTTTTTTTTTTGAAAAATACACTTCCTGAATTATAAATTGATTTTTTATCCAAGATATTTTAATAATTAAGATTTAATTCAAAATTAATATATAAATTTGTAATTAATAAAAATACCTAAAAATAATATCAATAAAATTATTTTGTTTAAGATAAATATGCATGTTGAGATAAATATGTTATTTTATTATTTAAATTTTATAATAACAATGATAAATTTGTGAATTATGATTGGTTTTGACTTTATCATAAAGTTTATACAGAACTTTTGTCAGCATAAAATAGAATCATAATTAAAAAATATTATTTGATTTATGAATTAACAAACCTCTCATAATGAGATGAGAGGAATAATTTGTGAAAGGAGAAAAAAAATCAGGAATGGAGGAGAAGAAACGAAAGGAAAGACGCGTGATTTTAATTTATTTGATTTTTTTTCTTTTTTTCAAAATAATAAATAATTTAAGATATTATTAAAAAATATTATGCAAATATTGTCCAGATATTCTTATCCTCTCACGATTTTTTTAAGTCATTTAAAAATATATATATATTAGAAATAGAGAAATATTAAGAATGGACAATTATGTAAATTTATGTTTATATAAGTGTATTTTTCCAAAAAAAATGAAAGAGGGTGTAGTTTTCATATTGTATTATTTTTGGAGTGTATATCTCTAAATTTTCCCTAAATTAAATTTATATTAAAATATTGACAAAAAAAACAAAATTCCAATATGAATAAAATTTTATTTCATATATAATGTATATTTCTCTGTTAAAAACATTTTTTTACTGCACTAATGTAGGATAACACCTACTTTAACATAATATATAATAGTTTTCGTTTAGTTATTCTAATAATCTCCTAGGAATTTCTATAATAGCGTAGACGACAAATTTGGTATATTGGTATTCTATATATTTTATTATAATGCACATGACAAAAATTAAATATTTTTGGTGAATGGAAAAAACATATTTTAAGGATGGAAAAGAGTTAAAAAATTAAGAAAATAAAATTTTGTCTACCGTAAAAAATATTATTTTGTAAGAGTCAAATTATTTTCTCTGTTTAATATTCACATATATATATATATATATATATATATATATATATATATATATATCACTTATATTAAAAACCTAGTAATTGTTACTTATAAATATATTTTTGTTATGATTAACTGTTTTCATAATTTTGAGTTCATAAATTTTAATAAATATTATTTCTAATTATTTTCTAAAAATAAATTGGAAAAATATATTTCTTGAAATACATGTTTTAATATATATATATATATATATATATATATATGTATTATTAAAACGGATGAAGTGCTAAACAATAAAACTATAAAACTGAGGGAAAGTATCTTTACGAAACCGATGTTGTTGAGTTGTCCGACGCTTCCCATAGATTTCATGGTCCCCTTCTTCCATTGCTACCGCTCATTTTTCTCGCACCATCCTTTTTATTATACACTAATTATACATTTTTCATCATATAATCATATTTTATTGTATAACCTAATTACTAATCATGTTTTGAAGCGGAGGGACTCATCCGGTTTAGATCATTTCGATGGAGTTTTTTTTTTTCTTCAAAATTTAGCATACCGGTTTATAAACTGCCAATTTGATTATTGGTGGGTGCTCTCGCAACTGCAATTAGACTTTACGTTTGATTGCATGCATTTTACTAGTGTTATCTGTTTGCCAATATTTCAATAACGCTTTAGATCGATATACACATATATATTCTGAACTTTTTCTATGGCATACAGTATGAAATATTATCATATGAACTTCTATAGATTCAATGCATATGCTAGGTAAATTATCGAAGCCCAGAAACAATATGAATAAAGTTTGCTACTACTTCTGTACATTCAGTACTGGTATCAGAAATAAAGGAAAGTATACTCTTTTGACCAAAAAAAAAGGAAAGTATACTCTTAGCTTACAAGATATATTAAGTTCAAATTATTCTCCCTTACGTTTATTATATGTACAATTTGCATATCAACTCATTTTGTATAACATATCTTTTGAGACATCCGCCGTTAAATGGGTCCGAAATGCCACTGATCTGAAGTTTATGATTTATTTTAAACAAAACAAATTACTTTATTAAAATAGTCCCCAACGAATCTATCGTCGTACTACATAATCAATCTCGATCAAGTCACTAGTGCGGCATCTATATGTATAACTTCTACAATACAAACAAGGTGCTGACTATTTTAATATACTAAGTAAGGTTTAATCAAATAATAATTACATTGTTGTGCACTTGTGCTGCTACAATACAGTTTCATGTTGAAGAGTTGTTTTGGTAAGGAAAATACAACAAATGGTTGAGATAAGTCTGTCTAGACTGATGATGACTTGCAAACATCACAGAGACCTATGTCCTAAAAAGAATTTTGGGTTGCATGAAAATAAAGAGGAGGATGGATACATACAAAGAATCTCATGATTCCTGTTTATTCTTTCTTGGCAAATGTTGCAAATTGTAGAAAAGGGAGGCATAAACGAAAATAAAATGAATTGGGTGAATAAACAATGATACAATCACTTTCTTATTTTTGTTTTCTTGGAGAAAACCCCATGAAAAAATCAGCACCTCGATGGAGGAAAAGAGGGAAGAATCACCTATAAAAGTGAACAATAAAGCCAAAAATATACAAATAAAAATATAAAACTAATTAAAACCCACTCTAAACCCTAAACATTCAGTGTTTCCTTACTTTTATTAATCTTTTAGCGAAGGAAGGGACCAAATGTACGTTATTAATTCATTAACCTATTTTGTGTAGGTCGTTGGAACCTCTCAATATTTAATTTTCCCATAAGAGCCAATTTGTCAATGTAAAATACCTTTTCAAAAGACCTCAAGAAATTTACCACCAAAATGACATAAAAACAGTCTTTTATTTAGGTGATAAAGTCTAATTTGTTCAGGGATGGCTTTGTTTTTGATATGGAACAAGGGAAAACATTTTACGGTTTTGTCAAGAAAAACGATGTATATTCTTTTGTGCATGAATTTGATAATAAAATCCTTGGAATTGGTTTCTTTTCTTCTTTATATATTGTAGGGAAACATATATTAATGACATAATTGTTTACAAAAGAAATTCGAACACAAAACTCTATTTTTCATAAAATATTGGCTTTTTATTAATTATCTTTAAAAATTATTCTGTTTAATTTGAATTAACAAAATATTGTTTTTGTCCTTAAAAAGAATCGGGATTGATATCTTTTCTTCTAAGTCACTTAGCTCAATTTATAAGCATTTTTAGAAACCAACATTGACAAACTTTAAGTTATATATTCATCTATATTCAAATACTGAGGTATTCAGACTAATGATTGTAAATTCTCTTTGATATTTTCTTGTGTTTGTATCCAATGATAATTGATTTAATTAAAAAAAATCATTTTTCCAAAAATCCAAAAAAAATGATGAATAACTATTACAAAGAAAACGTTGACAAAAAAAAGAGTAGCTATTACAAAGAGAAACAATTATTATAAATTTCAATTTATTTATAAGTGTGAGAAACAATAGTCCCACAAAATAAGATAAATTCCAGAAAACAAATGTTATCCAATATGTTTTATTCTATTGTTTTCTTCAAAAATATTTCATCTTCATACTCTTTTTCCTTTCATTTTTAAATCTCAATTATTTTCTTATTCTTCTTTTACAAAAAAAAAAAATCAGAGAAAATTACTAATCATCCTTCCTATTCGGTAGGAAACACTCATCATTGTACCCAACAATCACTTTCAATCCTCAGAATCAATAACCTCAACTCTTTTCACTCTTCTTCCATCGATACATATACACATTTACACTCATACCATATACACATACGACACGTATACATACATACATACACCTTCCACTATATAACCATTTCCCTCTCCTTTACCTCTCTCCTCCCTCTCTCTTAATATATTTTCAATTTGATCATCGACTCAACTCACCAAAGACCAGATCTTTGACAGAAATGGATCCGTCCTCAGCAACCTCAGTGAACGGATACTACTCATTTCTAAACAGATCAATGGATGATCTCGAGAGGGTCTATCTCTCAAACAACTTCATGTCCGTACACTTCTTACAGAGAGCTCTCTGTCTTCTCCGAACCTCCCACTCGCATCTAACTCTCCTCGTTCAAAAGCTTCAGCTCCCCGTCGGAGACAAATGGCTCGATGAGTATATGGACGAAAGCTCCAAGCTTTGGGAAGCTTGTCTCGTCATCAAAACCGCCGTTTCTTCCGTCGAAAACTTCTCCTCCGCCGGAATTTCAATCGGTTCGACCCTCGACGGCCACTATCACCACCGTCGTCTCTCTCCTCAGCTTTCTCGTCAGGTGGGTCAACGGAAAATTCGAATCTTTATTTGGTTTTGTGATCAAAATCGAAACTTTAAATGCTCTGTTTTGTTGGTTTAGGTGACAAAATCGAAACTTTCAATGCTCTGTTTTGTTGGTTTAAGTGATCAAAATCGAAACTTTCAATGCTCTGTTTTGTTGGTTTAAGTGATCAAAATCAAAACTTTCAATGCTCTGTTTTGTTGGTTTATATGATCAAAATCAAAACTTTAAATGCTCTGTTTTGTTATATGATCAAAATCAAAACTTTAAATGCTCTGTTTTGTTGGGTTTAGTGATCAAAATCGAAACTTTCAATACTCTGTTTTGTTGTTTAGTGATCAAAATCAAAACTTTCAATGCTCTGTTTATGGTTTTGGTGATCAGAATCAAAACTTTAAATGCTCAGTTTTGTTGGGTTAAGGTGATAAGGGCGATAACAGTGTGTAGGAGAGAAGCGATTGGGATAGAGGAAGAGAACAGAGCTTTAATAGAGAATCGAGTTCAAAGGTTTCCCTTTTGGTCGGAACAGACGGCGGCGATGGAGTCGTCGACGAAGCTACAGAACGGGTTCAGTGGTTTCCGCGGCGTGCTCTACGCGACGAGGAACATGAGCTCTCTTCTACTTATGGTTTTGATTAACGGTCTCGTCTACTGTTTCCCCGGCGACGCAACGCTGTCTCAGACGCAAACGCAAACGCAGAATCAAGTCGGCGGTTTTGTGGGAGCGATGGGGAGGCTGCAGCAGAGAGTGGCGGCTGAGGTGGGGAGGATCGGGGTGAGGAAGGGGATGTTGATGCACGAGTACAGGAGGAGCAAGGCGGCTTTGGAGGAGCTGAAGGCGGAGCTCGAGAGGAGATTCTGCGGCGGTGGCGGAGGAGGAGGGGAAAGCGAAGAGGAGGGAGAGAGGGAGTTGAGAGAAAGAGTGGAGAATCTGAAAGGGTGTTTTGGTAATTTGAGGAATGGGACAGAGAGTATTGTGGCGCAAATCGATGATTTGTTTGATGAAATTGTCGAAGGAAGAAAGAAGCTTTTGGATTTCTGCAGCCATAGATGAATCATCTATCATCAAAAGCTGACAATTTTCAGTTTCATAAATAAGTAAAATGGAAAAAAAAAAGAATCAGAGTAGACTTAGGCTTAGCCGAATCATTCGGTAGGGGAGTTGTTGTAACTCTCTTTTCTTTTTTGCTGCTATGAAAAGAAAATTTTTAAATTTTTTTGGTCAGTCTGCTCTATTTTATGGAGTATAATTCTAGAAATAGAATTTATTCTCTGAATCATATCTAAAAGTATTTGCCTGCTTTTCAGTTCTGGTTCCAGCCCGTTGCAGATGTTTGTTGTTCAAATAAAACTTCAAAACAAAATTTTCCAAAAAAATATGATGTCTGCTTTAGAAATTTTAAACACATGGAGTTCAAGCAATGTCTTCTATGAATTAAGTGGTAACTATTAGATTTATACCAACAACAGATTTCCATTTTATTTAATTTTAAATTTTCAAAAATGCTGAGTTTTGATTATATGAAACTTTGACTGAATAACACAAGATTTTAAACTTATTTAATCATGATTTACTAATACATATCCATCTTCAGTAACTGGACCTTACATGATATAACAATGAATAATACCTTAATGTGATTAGAATTACAGTCATGTCTCAGAGTGAAACTTCAGTGAAATATTTGATCATCCACCTTCACTAGTAGGACCATATATCACTGGACTATGACCAGTGGCGGAGGCAGCACTATGGGACGTGAGTCATTTGACCCATATGGATTTCATGTAAAAAAAAATTTTTCGCTTAACTAAAAAATAAATCTGGAAAATATTGCAAAACTAAGCTTATTGACCCTTATAATTTATGTTATTTAGTAAATTAACCCTCATGAAAGTTTTCTCTACCTCCGCCACTGACTATGACAACTTAAATTTAAAAATTTGGTTAAAATGAGGGTGTCAAAGGGAGTGCTTGTTGTCTTTTTAAGATAGTTGGAGAAGAAAATTAGTGAACAAGGCCAATGGTAAAAACTGGAAATCTGATTTGATTTGATTCAGATACGAGAAAGTAGAGAGGATATAATAATTTGAATCGTGGTTTTATGGTGTTAATCAAAAATAATGATGGGAATGTATCCTTTGTAAAGCAGATTTGTCATTTGATTCTTTGTCACTCTCATCCAAGTTTATATGCTTTAGGCACACCATTTGGTGGCTTTTATGTCAATAATAATTATGATTATTACCAATTTCACACCCTAAATCCTCCCCCACCCACTGTTTCAAAGCACTCCTTTACTTCTTCAGGTTTCTAATACATATTTTAAGATTAACTTTACACACAATTCACTCATCTTTTCTTTCTCCTTTTCCTACCCCAAAAAATATCTTTGACAAAATATTCATTTTGTATCTGTGAGTAAATCTCAACCCTAGAGAATCACTTGGTATATGTGTATCAATCAAGTACCCAGAGTGCCAATTCCCATTACTGTTAGCTCCCTTAATCCTCGACTTTCCAAAAGGAAAAGTTGAACCCACTAGAAATGTTTTGTTGAAATATCAGAAATGAGTCTTAAGACATTTCATCTAGTACATACAAAATGTTCAACTATCAATTTGTAAGAATGAAAGAGAGAGACACCTTCCTTTCCTCTTTACTTTAATTTGTGTATTTCCCTCTGTGGCCTTCTATATTCATCTCATAAAACAATTTATAAGGTTCTGCTAAATTAATTCGATAATACAAGTAACAAAATATAGAAGTGAAAATAATAAATATAATATTATAGATAAGGAGAGAAGTCACAATCAAAACCAAATAAAACTACAGAGAATCTACTAAATGCTTTTAGAGACTCTCACCAGAATTCCATGCTTTGCCTCCCAAGTAGGACACAGACTTTCTCAGCTGATTTACCAAATAAACATTACCATTTACCAAATACACAATGATAATAACAAAAAAAATCATTACAAATAATCAAGTTCTGTATTATTCCTTTTGTCACAGATTATTTATTCTTTTCAGAATGTAATGATTTTCCCCCAAGGTAAAAAGCAATGATTGAGGTCAGAAGCAATTTTTTTCCTCTGGTTACAGAAATTATTTGTGTTCCCCAACACATTCACAATCCTGAAATTATATTATTCCCTTTTCGAAAATAGAATTTAAACTGCATCACAGCTAATTCTCCAATACTTGTTTTTCTCTCTTATTATTACCACTTGAAAAACAACATAAAGGGATACACTAATACCCAATGTCTATGTACACAAACGTTGAAGAATTACAACCATAGCAAGCCAGTTTGTTTTCCCCCACATATGTTGATCTAAATTTAGCAAACTCAGGGAATGTAAATAGTTGATACTGTATTAATAAAAATGGCTGCGTGGATTCGGATTACCATGGTCAAAAAAATGAATTGTTCTATTACATTCTTTCTTAAAGGCTGACTCAAATTTCAAACGCAGCCATTGCAAACTGAGAAGCAAAAGCCTCCACTTGGTTCCGAAGTTCTGCAGTGTCTTTACAGTGATACATGCTTTTGAGCGGCTCCTTCTGCAACTTCCCGTGTTCCCTTCCCTTAGTGCAGCACTTGCTATCTGAGCAGCTCTATACAGAAAGTCAGCCATTGTCTCAAAATCTGGTTCTAGACAACCTCTTGAGGTCAAGCCGGACTACCTGAGACAGATAAATGAGCCCATGTCAAAGAAGAAACGGACACGAGTTATACTCTAATTCCAGAATCATAAGTGTAGAGGATTCCTGGAGAAAAACTGATTTGCTTTACCTATCCTTAACTCCTCCTGAAGAAATAAACCATTTTCGCTGAAAATAGCGACTTTGTTGACCGTGGTATGACACATCTCGCATACTTTCTCATACACCTTTCCTGAAAATCACAAGTCCGACGATTAGGCTATGTTTACTCAAGAGAGATTCGACATAAGAGAGATCGACTAAGAAAAACCGGACACAACTGCAGTGATATTAGCATGTATACACTTAGATCACATAGAGCAACTAATCACATACCTGTCAAGCCCAAAGGAGTCACGTCCCAAAGAAGCAAATGATTATCAGTGCCACCTGTTACCAACTTGCACTTTCTGCTTATCAAAGCAGACGCTAAAGCCTCAACACCTGTTTCATGTAACTTTGTACTCTGCCGAAGCGGCCTGCTTGAGAGCAATAGCTAGAGCAGCTATATGGTTATTATGAGGTCCTCCTTGCAGCGATGAAAGACAGAAAAGTTTGTCTTCTCTTCAAACAGCTAAATGGATTTGGAGCTTCCTTGGCAGCCACAAGACCGCTGATTTGCGCCAAGTCGAACATGAGAACAGCTCCACATTTGTCTGCGATAAACCTAAACCTAAGAAAGTCCCAGTCTCTCGGATACGAACTCCCTTCCACAGATAAGTATCTTGGGGCGATAGATAGTCAAGCGCCTTCTCCTCAAGCATCTCGTAGTCAATTTACCCTGTGCGAGGGTCCACCATATAGGGAAAGCTCTCGAAGAATATAGACGCGCCAGAGACATTTTTTTTTCCACCAGGTGAGTAGTAACCATGACTCATATGACCACCGGAAGGAGAATCCAACCCCATGATCCTCTCACCAGCCGACAAAAGACCTGCGGAAACAGCGAGGAAGTGCACGAGTAAGGCTGCACGTTAACACCCCAGTTCTCAAGGTTAAGTACAGAAGCTTGGAGGGCACGTTCTCTCGGCAGAGAATCTCGATGTGATCAATGTACTGGTTCCCTGTGTATTATCTTTCTCCAGGGACTCCATCTGAGTATTTTTTAGTTAGATTGGCTTCGTAAAGCTCCCATTACAGCTCTGCAGACGAAATTCTCGGAAGCTATGAGCTCGATTCCCTCTGAACTTTCTTTGTTTCTCCTTTTTTCCATATGAACTCGTGGATCTCTGGATATGCTTCTGAGAGTGGTTGGTTACCCCCACGCTCTAACTACGGCTCTTCTAGTTAGTGATGACGTGGAGCTGCTGCTACCTCCACTCCGTTTTAGCTTCGTGGGGTGACCTAATAGGATCAACAGAGACAAAGGAAGCTTCTTTTACGGTTATCTAAGGGAGAAGGTGGAGTTTCCATTCGGATCCCTAGAAGATCAAAAACCCAGAGGAATATCGATTTTTTGGGGTTGGAACGGAAGCTTTAAGCTTATGGGTGTGGAGGGAGAAGAGAATTGGAAGGGATACCGGTTGAGTAGGTGGAGACGGTGACGTTATTGATTTTAGAGATGCCGAGGGGAGGCGGGAAATGAGGGAAACCGGGATTAGCCGGTGACTTCTTCTCTGGCTAAACCAATCAAATCGCTATAGGCTTTTAATTTTTTTTTTTTTTTAAGTTCTTATAATCAGAACTTTTTAAGAATCATTTTTAGTTATATATGTTATATGTTGCTAAAAAAAGAAGTTATGTATGTTATATTCCCTTTTTAAATGTTTATTAAATATTTTGTGTGCATTTTGTAAGTTTATAGAATTATACGGTGTTAATTTGGTATTCATTTTCCAAGTTTCAAGTGTTGCCACATTAGCCAACCAATGATTACTTCCACAAGCGATCTTTAAATCTGCTTAATTAGTGACACAGTAGCATTGGAGAAGGCTCTCAAATATGTGGCTACACAACTAGTTTTCTGTGATGACACCAACTTACATCAAGGTATCTCAAGTAACATACTAACAGCATCAGTATCTCCATTAGTAATGGTGATGTATGGGCGATCAGTCTGAAAAGAAGGTTTTGTTGTTGTGTCACTGGAATGGTTGGATCAAGCATGCTCCTGATAAACTGATAGTGTATACTATGAAGGATCAAATCCTATAATAATCATTGCAAGCAAAAGACTGAGTTTGCAAGTTTATTGCATGGCTTTATATAATTACTGGATCGTCGGAAGTTTAAAAGGAAGGGTTTTCATATCTTTGTGAAGTTCAAAATCAACCATTTGGAGTACGTAGACAAAATAGTTTTTTTTGACATATGATCTTTAATTTTTTAAGAAATAATTTATATAAATATACAGATCTCTATTTTTATTTAATATACAGATCTCTAAAATTATTTATAATTCTTTATTAAAATCTTTTTGAAAACTCTGTATAGGTTCTAAAATATCAACACCGGCCCTGTATACCGTCACACCATGAACGTTTACCATACTTTCGTAACGAAACTTAATACTAACGTTCATGAGCATTGTGCTGAGTATTGACTTGCAGTAGACGCAAACGTACATACTGAATGTAACAACTCCAAAGTCAGACGTAACTTTTATGGGATAATCATAATTAGAAATAATTTTGTTGGTAAAAATTTAAATGAATTTGAATCAATTTACAAAATTAATTATATTCGAAAATTGATATTCCATATAAAGACAGCAGTTCTTAATGACAGTGTATAATTCAACAAAGCATTAAGGTTATGACTTAATTCACTATGTTTATTGGTGGTCAAAATTTAATTTCTTTGAACATGCAAATGATTTATAACTTGAAGTAAATTACCTGACATATTAGATACTTTGAATTAAATAGTCAAACTTGCATTAAATAAGGACTGTTACTTAAATTTTCCTTGCCTTTCCGTTAAAATCATACCTCTTGAAGTTTCATTGTGGTCTCGTCTCATTTCTTGTCCCATTCCCTTGTCCCTTCACACCAATGAAGACCAAAGTCTCGAACAGACTATCACTGACATGGGTTTCGCTGCTCTGCATCTCCTGCTTTTTTCTAGGAGCAATGTTCACCTCCAGGTTTCTTGATTTCTGATTGAGTTTTTTTGAGTACGCGTGTCATTAAATTTTACCATTGTAAAATCATGTTGTCTTGCTTTTCGATATTAGATTGTTAATCAGTTTTTTTTTTCCTTGTTTTTCTTGGCTGTATATTTCAGATTTCGTGGCTCGGATTCCGGTAGCCAGCTCATTTTACAGCACCGGCGAGAACAGGGTCAGGGAGATAACGTAGTTACCGAGGAATATGATCATGAGAAAGTATTATTTCTACACTTTAGTATCATTGTTTGGATCTGAATCTATTCATTATAAGAATTGTATCAAATGTTCTTTTGTGTTTATTTTGAAAAAAAACAAAAAAAAACTTATTTTATGTTTTTTAAAACTTAATTTTTTTAAGTCATTGAATTTGGTCAAAATGCAGAAAACAACACAAGAAAAGGATGTAATTCAAGAGGTTCTAAAAACCCATAAAGCAATAGAGTGAGTGTACAATAATTTAAACTACTGATTTATTTTCGTAGCGTTACATTTGCATGTTAACGTATAGTGTTTTGATGACTGTATGTGCCCACAGATCATTGGATAAGTCAGTGTCTATGCTTCAGAAGCAGCTCTTTGTTAGACACGACCATCAACAACATATTGTGGGTGTCTCAACAACAAATACTTCAACACAAGGAAACCAAAGGAAGAAATTGTTCATGGTGATTGGTATCAATACTGCATTTAGCAGTAGACAACGTCGTGACTCGCTTAGAGAGACTTGGATGCCTCAAGGTTATTTTGCAATGTCCCTCCTTCAAATTATTGTTCCTTTCATGCTTCATTGTCTCTAATCTTATGTATGTATTTAACACAGGGGAAAAGCTTGAGAAATTGGAGAAAGAGAAAGGCATTATTGTCAAGTTCATGATCGGACACAGGTTAGTACATTGAATATTAATGGAATGCAACGTAGTCTATTGTTTCTTAAGCAGATTTAGATTCTTACATGAGTGTGTAAATAAAACGTGTTCACAGTGCGACGCCACATAGTATATTGGATAAGGAAATTGATTCAGAAGATGCTCAATACAAGGATTTCTTAAGGCTGGTGAGATAAAAATTCATTACACAACTTTATTTTTATTTCCTAGGATTGATTTACAGTTTTCTTGACTTTTTACACGGTTGCAGGATCACGTGGAAGGATATTATAATCTGTCTGCAAAAACCAAAACCTTTTTTTCCAGTGCAGTTGCAA
>OVBX01005573.1:1023-12935 GCA_900406325.1 Erucastrum elatum
CCTAGTCATCATAGAGGGGACAATGGTGTGTCAGGGAAAGATAGTTCAATGGTAATCACTCGCAACCAAAAATCACAAAAGCTTTCCGTTGCAACAGATTTTTTTTATTTTTTTTATTTTCCTTTGGTACTCTCAGTATTTGCAAGAGGAGCTGAGACGTGAGAAAGAGCGAAGCAGGGCACTTGAAGATGAGGTATGGTTCATTCATATACTCTGACATCTTTTTTAAACTCTCTTGTGATGGAATCCTCCATGGTTGATTCAGGTTAATTTAGCAAGGGAAAAGATTGAAGAAATGAGCAAAGAGCATGAGAATCGAACTGAGATATTCACAGAGGAAAGAGACAGGCGTGATGTAGAGGAACAAAGTCTGAGAAGGCAGCTAGAGGTTCTTCCTCATTCACTAAACAAACCTCTCTCTATTATTACTCGTTTTGATTATCGTTTTGTATGCTCATTTTTTCATTGCAGGAGGCGTCGAATACGATTGAAGAGTTGTTGAATAAGATCAGAAAGCTGGAGGACTCTAAAGGCTCGAGCTGGAGACGTTAGGCATTGAACTTGCATATATGATTTGAGGTTAACTTATGAAAAGGGTAGTCTCTATTTGATTTGTGGCTCCCCACCTGCATGAGGGTTGGGATGCATGTTGTAGATTAGTGTAACCATTGTAATTGGTTTTAGTCTTCGGTTGGAGTTACTTTTAATAATTGCAAAATTTGAGTTCGGTTTCACCAAATTATTTAAGAGAGGTAAAGTGTCTGTGTCTGTCAACAGATTCAACACTTGCACTCCAACTTGTTTTTCTTTTGAAGAGAATATAATGAAGTTCGATATCCGTCATTGAAACAAATCTGGAAAATCAATGAAGAAAGAACCACAGCTGCATGATATCGCTTGCGGCTAGAGTTCACATCCGCAAACTGCATGATATCGCTCGCGGCTAGAGTTCAATCGTTTTCTACAGTTTTCTACAGTTTTGCTTATCTTTTCCATCCTTTTCTTTTAATCTTTGCTTTTCAGAGAGAAATCTTTAGTTTTAAAGATATTTACTATATGTACTATTCCAGATGTTTATGAACACACAAAATAACATTGATCAAAGATTTCTATGTTGGATCAAAGACAAATACAGGAACAAAAAGACAAAATAAGATATGTTTCTCTAAATAATACTTTGCAGTTTCACCGATTAACCTCACGTATTCAATGATGTCATGCAAAACAGTGGTAACTAAAATTAACAGATGACTAAGTAAATAAATTCTAACTGACTCAAATTTTCTTTGAAATAGTAATATAAATATGTTACTTGATTCCCAATTACTCCCAGCCTTTTTTTAAAAAAAAATCAGCTGATCAGCTTAATCCATAGTGGCATAATAACAATTTACATTAACTAGAACAAATTCTCTAGACTGCGTGAGTGTTCCTTTCCAATATCAATACAATCGTTCTGAGTGTGCAAGTAAGTGTTGTCAAAGAAAGCTGTGTCAGGGTATAATAAAACAACCGTAGTTAAATAAAACTAGCAATCTTATTGTTTTAATGAATTAGAATTTTTTATCCACTGGCACACTTTATGTCTTTCTCATTACACAATAGAACACTTTCAACATTCAACACACTTTATCTCTAGAGAATGACTCTATTACCCTTACTTTAGAGAAACCTCAATTCTTTTAAACCGATTCGGTTTCGAAGAAACCGACATTTGGTTTAGATTAAACTCTTGTCTCCTTTTAGGGTATCAGATCTCGTCTCTCACCTCTTCCTTTTACCTATTTCAAATTTAAGTTTCTCTCAGCTCCCTCACTGATGTCGGCGATTTGTGTGAAACCCTAACCTCCATTCTCGCTTTTCTTCTTCTTTTTCAGTCAGATCCTAGACCATACTAAAGCATCTCCCTTTGAAATCTATCGATTGGAGTACCGTCGATCTTCTTTTCGGTCTTTCCAACCAACACCGTGCCTTTTCTTCCAGTACCAGACATGCAATGTGTGTACAGAAAGATCCCACTCTGTTCTTCTTCTTTTCTTTATTTGAGATAACCAAAATCCCCAGATTACTATGTTTCAATTCTTTTTTGGTCCACTTGTTAGATAACCTAGATTTCTCTGTTTCAATTTTGTTTTCCTTATTCCTCTGTTTTTTATGACTTTCGTCTTGTTCCAGACATGCGTAAGATGTACATAACGTGTCTAACATTTTCCTCTTTTGTTCTGGAATTTTATGGTTTTGCTCCACTTTTAGGATAACCTTGATCCCTCTGTTTCTGTTACGTTGTCTTTACTCTTCTATTCTGGATTTTCTTTGTTTATGCCGTTAGGTCCTATTTTCCTCTGTTTCATCTGTTTTCCGTATCATGTTTGTCTTCATTTATAAGTGGCTGATTTGTTTCTCTGTATTTTCTTAAACTAAGCAGGTGACAACAAACCGGATTTCCGTCTCCCACCGAGGCTTTTCGCCACTGGGCACTCCCCCAATGGACGTCTCAACATTTACGCGAAGCCCGATCTTTTAGCTTTCATCCGCCATGTGCTCAGAGACACCGATGAACTCGAGTTCATTAAAGCGTCTTGCTTCGGGAGCTTATTTGACCTCCAAGCACGTCAATGCCTGGTCTCGTGTAAACTAATACACGCTCTGTTGACCAGACATCTTGTTTGTGATGACATGCACACTCTCTGGACTGTTTTTGGATGCGATCCAATCAAGTTCGGTCTCCAAGAGTTCGGCACCATTACAGGCTTGCCTTGTGGAGCTTTCCCCGTGGGTTATACCACTGAACTAGAAGACCAGTCTAGAGCACACAAAGATCCATACTGGATAGATTTGATTGGTAAGAAGAAATTCCCAACCATTGCTGATTTACGTAACAAGCTCGAGACTGACCGCAACATGCCTGGTTGGAAAAAGCTACGCCTTGCTTTGATAATAATTGTTGATGGTGTCCTTATTGCTCACCAACAGACGCCACGTCCTACCCTGAAGTACGTGAGAATGGTCGAAGACCTCGACTCTTTTTGTTCACACCCATGGGGTAGAGAGTCTTTCCTCAAAACTATTACTTGCATGAAACCTCCTCCGTTCATCCCTTTGCGATGCGAAGACCCAACCGGGGAACTTGTCCAGGCTCTGAAACATGAATCATTCCGACTCAAGGGATTCCCACTTGCCCTCCAGCTTCTTGCATACCAGTGTGTTTCCAAGCTGCTGTCTACGATTCCCGTCCCTGATCAATCACTTCCAATCATGGACCTCGTCCTGCCTCACCTTCCTATTTACCCAGCGCCCAGCATGAGGGACATAATAAGCGTGGAAGCTGACCCCGAAGTAAGTCTTACTTCTCCTTTTTATCCTTTTTCCCCGTTTTATAGTGGTTTAGAACCGGGATATCAATTCATGCCTGAAGTATAATAATTTCTTTCTTAACCACAGCTTCAAGTCACAACAGGGATACCAATTCATAGCCAACCACAACCTGGATGGGGACTTTGGCCTGATGTCTGCAACGATGATCGGGTCTCATACATGGAGGAACTTATTGCTGACCATTATACTTTCGAGGCACACCATTGGCATGGTGGAGACACATCTGTGCTCATTGTTGATGAAGACACGTCTGATGAGCAGGAAAATCCACCTATCTCGAAATCACCTCAGAAATCAGTTTTCAAAAGAACTCGCAACTCCGAACCTGTTCCAGTTAAAACTCTGAAGAAGTCTTTAAAGTCCAAACAAGCCGAAGACAAAGCTCCCAACAAGTCTAAGAAGAAGTCTGAAGATAAAGCTCCCAAGATTACTGCTACAAAAGAAGCTCTCAAACCAAGGAAGACACCAAAAAATACCGGCACGTCCCGTAAGCAGAGACGCATCAGCAGTTATTTCAGCGCTGCAGCTTCTTCATCCACCTCCAACGACAAAGTACTGGAGGTCCTTACCGCAATTTTGGACCAGGTCTCAAACATTGCAAAGGAGTCAAAGCTCCTGCGGAAAAATCTTAAGCGCAACAAATCTTCATCTGCAATCAAACGCTCCTCCTTCAACATTATCTCTGATCGGTTAATGAAAAGCCAATTTACTAACAAAGGTTGTCAGACTGAGCCTCAGACTGAGCCTACCAACTCAGCCACTGCTGATTTATCTAACCAGACGGTAAGATAACTAATCTTTTTACTTCTTCTTTGTCTATTTCATCCGTATCAAACTACATACTCATATATAGTTCTTCTAATTCTTGTAGACTCTAACACCTATACAGGAAGATTACTCTTCCGTCATCAGCCAATACGAGGCTCATCTTCACCGCTCAACATCTCTCTGCAAGCCAACAACTGGACAAACCTCTGACCTCCCTTCCCAAGATCAACCCGCTGTGGTTCCACCTGTCCATCCTCCAAATTTAACCGGTTCACCTGTCCACAACATACCCCTGTTAGACCCGCTTATCCACAACTCACCCGTCCACAACCAATCAACCCAACTGCCAAGCACCTCTCTTCAGCCAACAGCCCACGTCTCACCTACAACAACAAAACCACCATCTACTCGTCCTCGCTCTGTTATTTGCGATGCCAGTGACCACCCTAACAGTCCAGAATTCCACCATGTGCTATTCCAGGGAGTAGGGATCTTCGATCCCATAAGTTTCGACCCCCCATCTTTGACTCAACCAAAGTTCGACTCATCAACAAATCCACCTACGCGTAGACAGATATTCCCTTCGCCCCCCCCCCTCTTCACCCCTGACACTACTCCCAACAAGAGTTCAGACAGTCTCACTGGTTTCATAGGCCATGCCTCATCAATCAACGCTTTCTCAGCGACAGCTACATCCAACCTGCTAACAGCTTCAAACACCATTGCAGAGAACATACTGGTCCGACACCTATTGTTAGCTCTTACTTATACTATTTGGAACTGCCAAAACAAGCGTTTAACTTGTCACATAACTGTCAAAATTTGAACCTGTTATAACTGGTCCGATAACTGTTTCAATTGTCTCTAACTTCTGCTAATACTCCTCATCCCATAGAGCTATAATGTTTCCTCAAATTAACTGCTTAGTATTTCCGCTCAATCTTATTTTCTTTGTTTCTCCACTAGGGCAACTCAAAGGAAGAAAACGACATTGTTGAGCTTTTCGACAGCTCCCCTGCTAGGGAGAGGCCCATGTACATGCCCACGCTTGAAGAAAACCACTTTGCTAAGGTGTTATTTACCTGCAAACGTGTTCCGGCTACTGATCTTATCACCCCACGACCTCAAATTCAATGGGATCTTTTCAAGAAGATAATAACAAAGTGTAAAGCTGCGTAAGTTCACCTGCCCCTCTGTTTTACAGAACTCATCTATTCTGATACCTTTATCGTATGTTGTCTTATTTCTCCCTAATTACCCCTCTGTTTTCTTATTTCATCTATTTAGGTTCCACATAACTCCTTCCAAGTTCAACTTCTCCAACGACTTCCTACTCAAACTAGCAAAACCGCAGCAATGGACCACAACTTATGTACGAACATTTGCATCTATCAATATCCACCTAGCGTAATTCGTAACTGTCTCTGGTATCTGCTTTGCTAACATTTTGAAACATTTATTTTATTCTACAGCATATGGAGATACTAATGCACATGCTAGCTGAAAGGCATAGTCGACTTCTCCGGGAGGAAAAACTTGCGTTCACTACACCACACCTTACGGCTGGACTCCAGGCAGTCTCCAAGGATTTCAACAAATCAAGAAAAAGGCAGATGTTTCAATGGGACGACCAGCTGAAGGAGATAGTTCTCCAGCCGGGGAAGAAATGGATGGAGGAGGTGTTTACAATCTACACACCAATGATATGGGACGATAGACACTGGGTAGGCCTCGCCATCAACCTCGACTTGGGCTTTGTTGAGATTCTAGATCCCTTCCCCACTCTTTACAAAGACAAGGACGTTGCTCGATTCATGTCTCCGGTTCTGAAGACATTACCATTCCTTGTCAAGAAGGTGGCCAACTACGAGCTCACTCAGTGGGGTGGTCTTGATCCCTTTATTTAGCGTCGTGTAGAAGGACTTTACCTCAACGAAAGAGGCGGAGACTGCGGACCTGTATCTGCCAAGTTTTTAGAGCTCCATGCACACGGGGATCCTGAAACTCTTATGTCAAGTATCACCGACAAAACAGTCGATGACATCCGCAGACAGTATGCTCTTGACATCTACAAGACCATTGTGATGCCGGCCTACTATTGCCCACCTACTGAGGACACAATCTCCTCTTGATCTCTTTGCTGCACGCCCTACTCCCTCTAACCTTTGTCTACTTTCCGTGTCCAAAAACCAAAACCTTGCTCTAGTTTCACACTTTATCTATGTCAAAACTTTATCTATCCTAAACCTACTTGCAGGTTTTCTTATTTTCAGACTTGCTAATATCTAAGTAAAATTCGGCATCACCCTGATTGTGTCATGTTTTGTGTTTTTAACAGTCATGTGGATGACCAAGTGAACACAATCCTTCTACCACACGTTTTTGTTAAAGAAACCCAAGCTAAATCTGTCCACAACTCAAAATGTGGTTACCTGTTAACCGGGTTACTTAACCAAAATAATCAAAATCAAACCAAAAGAACCAACTGTACAAATACAGACACTATAATTAGAAAGTTCATCCATACAACCAAAAAACACACCATCTCCAATTAGGGTTCTTCTGCGACTGCGCAGAAAGACAAAGACAGTAAAACAGAACCACCAACCAAACATGTCAAGTTCCTCATCCTCTACATCCCGACAAGGAGGGCATAGATCCGTGGTCGGAGTACCGTCAAAATGCTGGTGCGGTCACGCCCTTGATACATGGGTCTCCGAAACCATAGAAAATCCTTACCGAAGGTTCTACAGATCCAAAATTGCTCTCCAGGTTACGTAACAGAGCACATCTATTCTTCTTCATTTATCATTCAGTTACATCGAGGTAAAACACGGTTTCTCCGTTTCATACATCTACAGAACAAAACAGAGAGCCATCTGTTCAAGTGGGTCGACGAAGCAATTCTTGACGAGATACGAATCGTGGACGCTAGGCGCATTGATCTTGGTCACCAACTACAAGCACTTAAGGGGGATACAAAAGCTCAGCTCGATTCACAACAACAAATCTTCCTCCAACGCACTGAAGCAATGCAAGAGGAATTCAGTGAGAATATGAGGCTACTGTCTGCATCCATCGCTGACGCCTCTGCTCTGCTTCAAAAAAAGATGGATGCAGAGGTCATCAAAAGAATCAACGCACAGCTCAAGAACGATGGACACATTTGCAAGATGGCAGCAGTTGTCGGAATAATTGGAACTATGTCTTACCTCTACTGGAAGCTCCTCTAAAACTTCCGCTCCCCTTGAGGTTATAACTATCTGACTATTGATGCAATATGTCTGATTTGTAAACCTTCTACTCATATTGTTCTTTCATTCTGTCTTAATCCAATGTTTTCTGTTTCTACTGCTATTGATACAATATGTCTGCATTGTAATCTCATTAATCCTCTCCCATCTTCACGACTTGACAAACGTATCTACTGCTAATTGTGCTTGTTTTCATCTCCAATTCTTGTAATAAATATCTGCTGCAATTATGTTTCCTACCACAAACAATGACACACCTTAACAAGAACCAACTGCATCGCACTCTTCATTTTAATCAGTTATTTAATCATCAGATCTCTTCTCTACAAAATAATAGATCTACAAGATTTATGAGCTAAGCGTTGGCTACCTTTATAGAAAGACCTCCAAAAGTTCTAAACATAACTACACTAAATTACACAGAACTATATAAAACTAAATCCACATGTCTACACTCAAAGATAACTATTTGATCATCTTACCAACCCATCGATCGTACATGATCAAAACATTTAATAAGATCACTCAAATAACTTACGATGCCAACATTCATCCGAATACAATTATAACAACACATTCGTTCCAAAACAACACGAAATTCAACACAACAAACACAAATCACATTCTCCGGAAAAAAAGAAAAAAACACAACTCCTGAGGTGAATCAAACACTCCGTGTTCTTCAAACAAAAAATCTACTTCCACCCACACTCCGATTTCTCTTCCAAAAAACAACTCCTAACACACAACATCTCCCACAATATCAGATCAGGGAGACTACCCACGCCCTAGCTGTGGCTATATTGGGACCGTGCAGTTGGTCCTGTTATGACCAGGCTGTCGACACCTACCACACCTGTTCTGAACCAGCTTAGTCTTCTTCGTTACCTGCCACCCAAAAAAAATTAAAACTCAAACCCATATATACTAATCACAGGAATGCAATTCAAACAATAGAACATACCGAAAAATCACCAGTTGAGGGGATCCTGTTCTTCCTACGTCGACCTGGCTGTCTTTTCGTCACTGGTGGGTACAACACCATTGAACACACCTCCTCTGGTATATCAACATCACGAGGATCACCTTCTGGGCTAATGATCTCTGCATACGTCTCCCTCCACGTAGTTGTCTTGTAAAAGTGACCCACCAAACTCTCATAAGGCACTCCCAAACTATTTGCAACCAACATAGCGTGCCCGCAAGGAATTTTAATCTTATCAAAATACTTACAATCACACTGCTTGTCAGCTAGGTTCACACGTTCTTTTCTTTCAAACTTGCCCACTATTTCACAACTCCACTCATTAGAAGCATTCACCTTACTCCCTTTCATCTCTGCCATGTTCTTTGTCATCTCCTTGTCCACTTCAATACTAACCATGCCCCTGTGCTTTTCTGACTTCTTCCTCCTAGCACTGAACCATCTAGTCATCATCCTTTGAATGAAAATAACTAACTCCATTATAGGAGACGTTCTACCCTCCGAAAGAGCATGGTTCAACTGTTCCGCTATGTTACTAGTCATGATGTTATACCGATCTCCACGGAAATTGGCCCTCGTCCAATGAGCAACACCAATCCTACCAAGATAGACTCCACAATCAATTCTCTGAGCTCTTATCTTGCTGTACCATTCCCTGTACACAGATTGCCGATAAGCAGTTGCAGTTGTGGTTACCATCTTAGCCAAGTTCTTGCTAGAGTAACGAGAGTTCACGTTTCTTGCGAGATGAACAATACAACACCCGTGATGCGCAGATGGATAAACACGTTTAATAGCTGTTGCAATACATGTGGCGCGGTCTGATATTATTGCAAGCCTTGGCGAATCAGCTAATATCCTCTCCAACTTCATCAAAAACCATGTCCACGCTTCTTCATCTTCACCGTCCACAACAGCGAATGCAAGAGGAAAAATCTGAAAATTTTCATCTTGACCACTTGCAGTGAGCAACACCCCCTTGTACTTGCCTCCTAAGTGTGTTCCATCTACAACCAAAACCATACGGAGCTTCTTGAACCCACGAATAGACGCTCCAAATGCCAGAAACAGATACAAGAAACGCTCATCACCATCATCATCTACCTCTGTTTCGATGTCAGCAACGGTTCCTGGATTTGCAAGTTTTAACATGTGCAAATACTCTGGTAGTTTCAGATATGAATCTTCTTCAGTGCTAAAAACGTCTATAACAGCCTTCTCTTTCGTCCTGTAGCATTTCATGTACGAAGCATTCACACGAAGATCCTCTAGCACAAGCCTCTGCAACTCCGACGGCACGGGACCTTTACCGGGAATACCAAACTTCGACTTGTATACAGCTGCAATCACCCGGGAAGTGGCTTTGCTTTGATAACCATGCCTAAACTCAATAGGACAACTATGATCGAGTTGTGCTTTCCGGATCTCGTAGTAACCACAACCCCTAATTTCATGCGCTGTAACACGCCAATCACATTTTTCATCAGGGCACTCCAACACAAATGAATTAATCTTCGTCCAAGTCTGTTTGAAACGAAACTGATTCCTTATAGTGTATATTGCAAGAGATATCTGACAGTCAGCTTTGTTACCAAACACCTTCCCAACATAGATCCTTCTATTACCCTCCTCCAAGTCCATGTCAGGAATCTCCGGTGCAGCATACGTTGTGTCATCAAAAAGAGGTGGAATATCAAACTCTTCATCATCTACCTCATCCAGCTTCCTTGTCGGAACACTTTTGCTTCTATCCACAGTCGGGTTACTGTTATCCTGACAACCATCCATGGCCCTTTGTAATCAACGTCGTCACTCTTCGCGTTGCTAGTACCACCCTCATCGACCGGGTTGCTTGTTCGCCAAGTCTCTCTGTATGGACCACTCTGCTTTCTTATACTTTCCACTATCTCATCTTCATTGTAGACTGCCTTAACGGCATTAGACCCACCATAATCACCGCTAAGGAGTGGACTCCAGAACTCTTCATCGTAACCTCGAGGTCTCACTTCATGATCATCCACATTGCCATTTTCATCCAAACCTACTCCCTTCCCTTCTGAACTCTCTTCATTGAGTTCCTCCTCTATTCTCTCCGCCTCACGGACCAACTCAACATCATCCAGATTCAAAACCGAAACTTCTGGGAGATCCGTTACAAACGACCCACACCTAGACTTGACAGAAGCAACACTAGCAGCCGTTTTGCTAGGTAACGACGCAGGGGAAGCAAAAGAGCCAGACATACCCTGTTGTACAGTCTTCTTTGTAATGTCAACATCACCCACACCCATCTGTGGCCCTTTGGGAACCACTTTGTCCAATGAAACACGGCTACTCTTCCCTGGACCACCACTCGAAACCCCTTTCAGATTTACTGACACATGAGAAGAAAAACGATTATCGAAAGACTGTTTTCCAACCTGTCTTGACATAAATCCACCACATGAGTTACCAGAACCAACACTTGCACTTGTCTTCCTAATAAAAGCTTCAGGGGTTACAAAGCCAAGACCTGAGTCATCGACGTTATCCTCGCTTCCTTTGCTTTTCCTATCAAACCCAACAAACAGATTCATAGCTCCTGGTGCTCTCAAATGCTGGAGAAAGTACCTTATCCCACCATCACTTGTCAGCAGTACCGGTGGAGTTCTTACACCAGTAGCTAGTTCCAAGCTCGTCGGAGGCCAGTAGCTTAACGAAGCCACAAACAAATCTTTCTCAACACCAAACTCACGAAAGACGTTATCTTCAAGCTCCCTCAGACTCATTCCTTCTTGGAAAGCAACAAGCCGAGCCATCTGACGTTTGTCAAGCACAAAATCCCACTTTCCTTCCTTCCCACACAACCACTCGCCACACATTACCATGACCTGCTCCTCCATTACACACACCTGTTACAATACAGCTAAGACGCTAAGAACAGCTGTTATACAAACGTAAATCAAACACAGATATTATAAATCACCTTGAGATTCACTTCAAAACGGCAGAGGAAAAGTAGAAGAGATGAGTTGTGGACGCTTGTTCCCACAAACCAAACACAATTAATGCACGTCCTTGTCCTATAACCTAATAAACATGTTTCAAATACAACTTTTAGATTAGAACACAAGTTTATAAATCTAACGGTCCAGATTACGGCACAACCATCGATACATCTGCAAATATCTCAACAATTAATGAGCTCTCTCTAACCGAAACAAAACCAAACCGGTTTCCCTTTTTCAAAGACGATGTGTCACTCCCATGATACAGAGGGCATCAGCGTAATCTCATCCACTAGAGGACAAGAAAATGTGTGTCAAATGTGGTATGTACTCCACGGTATAAGACAAAGACAGAAAGTGTCCTTCTGTGTAATCGATTCAATGAATTATCATGTAGAAAGATCAATTCGAGCAACTTGACAATAGTATTAAGTCCATTTTGACTATATATTTAGCCTTGTGAATCTTTTGGAGTGAGCAAAGGATTACAGCTCCTCTCGAAAACGTCATCATCATTGCTCAACAAACTGCCACACAGGTTCC
>OVBX01005575.1:0-12933 GCA_900406325.1 Erucastrum elatum
TTATTTTTTAAGATCAACAACTCCAGACGACTTCCATAGAGGTCGTCTGGACGACTTCCAGTATCTCAGACGACACAGATGACTTAATAGGGTTATAATCGTAAAAATAGCTTCGATTTTTTTTGTTTGGTCACAAGGGGCTGACTGTAATTTCACATGGCGTTGAAGTTAGTTTTCTATTTGATTCAAGTTGGAGTTTAGTTTTGAGGTTAAAAATAAGTTATGAGTCATAACTTGTAAATTCCCCAATATATTTTTAACTAATATTAAGTAATAAGATATGTTTATTTGGGCTTGGATTTAAAACTATAATAATATCGTACATATGGATCACAACAAATAAATATATTCATTAATCTATTATTATTAGTTCACTAATTAAAGTTAGTTTCACTTAAAAAGCTCATTCATGTAATTTTACAAAAAAAAATATAGAGTAACAAAAACAATTTCACGAGTTTATACAAAAAGAAAACAATTTCTTACACCAAAAAAAAAAGAAAAACAATTTCTTACACCAAAAAAAAAAGAAAAACAATTTCGCGACATATCGTCACACACACAAACCTACAGTTCTGATTTTTAAAGCTTAAGATTTAATTCATATTAACAAATTAGCTTATCTCACATTTTCCCAAAAAAATAATAATCTCACTTTCTCTTACAATTCTAACTACGGTAAAACTATCTTTTGTTAACTATTTTCATTTGATAGACCCATATTTCATAAATTAAGGATAACTGAATATTGTAAAGAATAAATTGATAAGATTATACCAAAGATTAAAAAAAAAAGATTATACAACTGTAAAGTCGAGATATTATATTTTTCTTTAACTTAAAATATGTATTGTAGTGCGACAGTTCGATAACGTAATGAGTTACAGGATACAACTGCAAAAAAATCTTCTGAATTTGTGTTACTCTCTATCAGAAACTTGGCGGAACTAGTTTTGTGTGTATTCTCAGTTTCGAAAAAAAAAACACAAAAATAAAGAATCAAATATTTAAGTGGGAGAAGAAATCTTTTGCTCATGGGTGATTCGTCTGAATCTCTATCTTCAATGAGGTAATGAGCATTTGACTTTTATAGCC
This sequence comes from Erucastrum elatum, assembly GCA_900406325.1. Classification (NCBI taxonomy): domain Eukaryota; kingdom Viridiplantae; phylum Streptophyta; class Magnoliopsida; order Brassicales; family Brassicaceae; genus Erucastrum; species Erucastrum elatum. Next base: position 1,096 of record OVBX01005575.1, read on the forward strand.
AATGCTAACATAACTCATACATACGTTTTTTCTTCGGGATATTTTGCAAAGTACCCTAATTCAGCTTTGAAATTTGGAAAATACACCGTCTTTTAATGAATTTGAAAATTAAACTTGTTCATATGTGATAAGACAATTTTGACCCATATTTTGAAAAGTAATATAAAATCTTATAATACTTAAATTTGGATTGCATAATTGTTAAAATATTTGATATTATCTTCAAGTAAAATTAGTTAAAACATATATATATATATATATATATATATACGAGATAAAAAAATTATTTTCTGCTAAAGTTTAATGCATCACGATGAGATGAGGGAGGCTCGTTATTTTCTAGGTTCAACCAATCCATTTGCTTCATCAATTTTTGTTTTTGTTTTCTCATTCGGAGATTCCTCATTCTTTTGGACCAAAAGTCAAGGCAGCGGCTAATTGCTCTTTCATTACCGATCTCAAAGACTTGTTTCTTTTATTTAATTTTTGGTTAATCCTTGTGATTGGCGTATGGTTTCTTCGGGGAAGAAGGTTCCATTTTTCTTACTTTCTTGGCAGACATTGATGGATGTTCAGGAGAAATAGAAGGACGGTTTGATCGTATCTCCATTTTTTATTTTCCAAAAACATATGCTCCACTCATATATTACTGGACATGATCCACCATAATTGTATGCAACATTCACTTCAACAGCTGAACGCATGTGACAAGGAAAATAGTTGGATTCGGTTAGGAATCATATGCTCATCTTTTTTGTTCTACCATTTTATTCTATAAACATGACAACCATGGAAATTTTACCTAGTAACAAGATAGATAAACATGTCCACTGCAAAACAACCATAGTAGATAGAAGTAAAGAAAAAAAGAACATCTAAACTTCTCGGTTGGGAAAGAGATAGATAGATAGATAAAATAATATAATTATTAACAAACCATAATTTCAGTTTTAATACTAATTTCAGTTTGATTATTGAATTACTGTAAATTACTAATTAGGCTAATGTAGTCATTTCACATCTAGTTAAGTGTAATTTTCAAATATAAAAATAAATGGTGTAATTTTCATAATAAAATCTCAACTAAATGTATTTTTCCAAAATTTTTCTTTTTCTTCAGTAATCATAAGTCACAAAAGGAAAATTAAATTAATGACAATAAAGAGAATTCATTCTCGCTTATACGTTTTGAGATTTATTTTTTTGTTACAAATAACAACTCTTTATTTTGTCATTAGTGCCAATTAAAGAGATATAATGTTATTGACTTTTCAACACAAGCAAAGTGAATCATTTGCCATATTCTCTAGGTCCACAACTTGGACCAAGAATCTCTTTTATCTCATATATCATAGTATATTCAAGATATCCAAACCTTCTAATAATTCTCTTTAATATACACAAGTAAGCATTCACTTGCATTTTCATTGTGGGACAAATTACATTTGTTTTATTTTATGCTTTATAAATAACCTACTTGAACTTCCATTATCATTTAAACCAACTTCGATTTTTACATACGAATACACTACTACATAGTGTCAAACATTCGGTTATTCCGACGAACATCTTCGTCCGAAAACTTACCGAAAAATTGTCTAAAACCATTTAGTCAAAAACGAGTTCTAACAATTTGTCAAACTATGAATAACAATCAGAACTTTATATGTTGATAGAACGATGTCATAGAACAAAAGACATCAACGATGTGGAGCAGACAAGAAAAGAAAAAAAAAACAAAAAGATAAAGATGCAAAATCTAAAAAATGGTTTATTAATTTTTTAAAAAAAATCTAAAAATCTTGATAACTTTGTAAAGAATAATGATGAGCAACATGCTACTTCTAGAGAAGATGAGGTAGATGAAAATATAAGTTAGGTCATGCAGAAGAACCGATCCGGATCATGGAGAAGACAAAGTAGATAAAAATATGAATGAGGGCATATATTTTTTTGTTTGCTTATGTATGGTTTTTGTGCTCGCACGACTCTGGGTAGGTATATACTGACTATTCTGCTCAACCAACTTGCTCTCCTCACAGGCAGCTTGGGTCAGTACTCGAACTTCTTCTGCTCGAGTGGTCTCCGCACGGGTTGGATCGTATCAGTTTGATTTGGAAACTTTGACTAAGCTTAATACTGTTTATCTCAGTATGGTAAATTTTTACCCCAGTGACAGAAAAAAAGGTAGATATGGAAACTTTGACTAAGCTTAATACTGTTTTAACCGTTTTTGAATTGTCCACAAAATCTCAAAGGTTTCTCATTCCGAGAAGTTTAAATTAAGATTGATCTATCCAAACCATTATTCAAGTTTGTCGTATAATTAGTAATTGTGAATTTGCTTGCTCCGCTCTCAAGCATTCTTCTAATGCTAATGTTCATGGGAATGGTACCGATTCAGTTTCGATGAAAATAAATGGCATGACAAGGGTCCTGCAACTTATCCTTTGATATCTGATTCTAAAGGACTGATTTTCTCTCCTAAAGTTGTGAGTGATTATGTTTCAGCAAGTACTAACGTGTTGGAAAACAGTATTATCGACACTATCTCTTGCAAAGAGATTTTAACCATTATAGAAGTACCTACTGTTAGTACAAATTCTTTAACAAAAGAGAAATATGCGGATGAACACATACCTTGTCTTGATAGGTTCTTAGCTCCAGATTCTGATATTGAAGAGAAGTCTGCCGATGAACTCATACCATTCCTATAGACTTTTACTCCAGTAGTTTCTGCTACGAAAGAGAAGTCTTTCGATGAGCCCACACCCTTCTCTAATAGGATCTCAACTCCTTCTTCTGCTCAGTATGAGAATGTCTTTAATTTGTCCAAGGATAAGTCTTTGAGACTCCTCCCTTATTCCACTCGCATAAGCAAGAAAGCTGATGTGTTTACTAACTCTCTTACTAATGACTGACATTTCTATCCCTCCCCTTTTTCTGGATCAGATGATAAATTGGTTGGGAAGTCAACTGTTTTTGGTGACCTTTTCGATAGAAAATGAAGATTTCGTTGGTGATGAGTGGAATGCTTCTCTTCGAAAATCTCAAGGTGGTGTGCTTTTGAAACTTTCTCAAAAAATGTATGATTCAAATTGGTCAAAGAAGTGGTATCGTGGTGGTCGGTCATGGCTCGCACATCTAAGGATCTTTTTCTTTTCTCTTTTGTCATCTCACTTTTTCTATGTTTTGTTAGTAGCTTCAGTAGATTAAGCTAAACTTAATCTCTTTTTTTTTCTTTTTGCTAAACTTAATCTTTTCTCCATTGTATTCTTTTATGTGGACCAGTGATTAATTCAAGCAAACACTTTGACAAAAAGGAGTATCATATATATATATATATATATATGGGCAAAAAATGAATATTATATATCAAACAAGTAAGAAAAGGAGAATATAAGCCTCAGGGAAGCTACCCACATCGGCTATTAAGATCAACCAATGGGGTTGCTTATTGTTTCCACGTCAGATCAAGTTAAAAAAGATATTTCGAGTGGGCTCTATAAAAATACAATTCAGCCTATTCCCAGCCCAAAATATATTTTGTGTCAAGTTTTGTCTTTCTCTTGCCCTCGACTTTTCCCCTTCGTCTTCCCCGACCTGAAACCACTCATGATCATCAATGATAATCTTTAAAACTATTCTTCAATTTTTCTTTCACCTTTGCTTGATACTTCTATATAAAGGCTACGTATAAACCTAAATCTTCCCAAAATCAAAACCTACTCCTGAAATCCGCACGAAGATGTAAGCTCTCCACCGGCAAGTCTCAATTCTCTGTTAAGTTCAGTGACGTCTCACCAGTACTAGCTCAATCATATCGATTATGTGAGTTTGATCTTATCTAAAGTCTCAATTTTTTCTTTGTTCTTCAAGGAAAGTAATGTATTTTATTTTCAGTTAATTTTTTACGATATGGTTGTAATTGCTTTTAAGCTTTGTTTTATGTTGTAGTTTTCTGTATTCTCAAAAACTTTGAGAAAAAAGAAGCCTTACTTTTTAGCTGCTAGAGTTTCAAGCACATAGAACCAAAATGCTGCTGTGAATACTTGCTGACCCAAAATAAAAAAGAGCTGGTATTAAAGAGATTCACTTCTTCTGATTCAATCCCATCGACATATATCACTGGTAATGGAGACTGGCACCGAGTAAGCAAAGGGAGCTTCAGAGCAGGTAACCTAAAAACTAATTTTGATTTACCTCTCTTCAAGTTTTAGAATTGTTTCTTATCTTCAATGATTTAACCTTTCAAAACATTTTTCTTTGGATGATTTTCAGATTCTTGATCATTGCAACACAAGAGCTGATCTAAGGATCACTCAAATTACCCTAAAGAGTGGTTTTACTCTCTCAAATAAGAGGACCAATTGTAGTACTTAGGGATCGAATCCACCGAGAGCAGGAGCACACAATAGACTATAGAAATCAAGGTTAAGCTAGGTAAACAGTTTATAAAACAATAAACAAGACAGTGGTTCGATTGAGGAGTCAATAAGGAGAAATAGCTAGACCTAGGGATTTATCAATCAAGAGATTCAAAACTACAATTCAAGGATGCTAATAGTTTATAGATTCATTCTAGAACTCGATTCATTCTAATAGTAAGTAATCCAGATTTATCATGCAATTACTATTCATATGTCTAAGTCAATGTTCCAGCTTTCGCATGCGAACAAGAAGTGAGTATCGATCGATGCTATGGCCTGAGCGTCGATCGATATTACCTCAGACAAGCATTAACAACCTAATCAATTATGTTCAACTAGATTCTCAGACCTAATTCTCATATGCTCCTACGTATCTAATCCAACAGGATTCGGGTTCCGTTAATTGACTGTACTTTAGTGCATCTCAATTGTCTTATGATTCTAGGTTCAAGCAATCAGTCACACTTTCATGATATCCTAATTACTCCAGATCCTAGTATTACAAATCCCTCTGGTGCAGAGATCTATAAATATTCTTGCAATCCTAATTTATTATCAGTTTGACATTAAGCTCATGAAATCCCTAAACCTAACAAGATGAATTACTCAGACATGATAGAAGAAACACAAATCATAGTATAAATAATTATAGAATAAGAAATCAAAGATAAAACCAATGGAGTTCCAATCAATCTCTGAAGGAGATTGATCTTCTCTCCAACCTTAATACAAGAATTATGAAGCAATGAAAAGTGTAAAGAAATTCTAGCCGTCAACAATGGCTTAGAATAACATAAATAGGGTTTCTGGTCGTCAAGGGTATTTTGGTAACTTTGTGATGGCTTATGGGCTTCAGGCGATCATGAAATATGCTCGGCCCGCATTATGGCATCCATATCGGTCGATATGAAGGCTTTCCCATCGGCCAATATACATTACTCTTCCCTTCTCTCGCGAGGCAGAATGATCACTCTTCAGTAAAACGAGCATAACTTCTGATCTAACCGTTGGATTGACCTCAAACCGGTGGCATTGAAAATTTAACTCAATAGATCTATATTGTGTCAAACGATCAGCTCAATCGCACTATGGAAAGGTCTCCATCCGTATCTAAACATCTGACGCGTCTGTGCAGCTCTGCACTTAAAAGGCTTCAAAAGACACCGAAATGACCATTTTACTACAAGTCGTACCTGAAACTGTAAATACTCTAAATAGACTCTATATCGTAGTAAATATATATATATAAAAACACCTATAAACCATGGCTAAAAATGGGTTAAAATAGCTCGATCAAAGTGCACTCTGCGTGGACTATGGTCGCTGGCTGTTGCAAGACGGATTGTACCAGAGAAAACAAAAAAAAAACTTCGGTGATCAACTTGATATTTCCAAAGAGACTCGGCGTCAGCTCGGTAGGGGATCAAACATGTATCCATAGCATCATCTTCTCTACTTGGATAAGAAAGCCATCCGAGGGAGTTTAGGGAACCAAGTGACGTTTTTCTAATCTCCTGATTCCAAGTAAGTTTAAGTAGTTCTACAAATTCTTGAAAGCAAATCTCTCAAAGAAAGCTATCCTAATTTTTGAAAACTGTTCACTGCAGACTTTAGCATTTAGCAAGAATAGGTGTTTACAGGTTTTGAATAGAGAATCGGTCTAACTACTCAACTATTCCCAGTAATGATAGCTTATATACAATACCTTTTTGATATTTTTGGGTGTTTTGCCCTTTCTTGACAATAATAGTTACTCTCAAGTCTCAGCTAGCAGATGAAGCGGCAAAGACTTAAAACTCTGCTTTTCCCAGTTTTTTTTTACATCCATTAATTTGGTATTAGTATTGGGTCCATGATGATCCTTTCCTGGTGTAGACGGTTGATAGATTGATTGAAACGGGAGACAGTGAGCATATTTTTCAGAAAGCAATCATGGAGCAAGGAAGAGGGCAAGTTGGTGGTATTTAGGTTTCCAGAATAGCGTGGCAACAAAAATTATATTATGTGTGGTTCAAGTTAGTCATTTTCTGCCTCCGTGCGTGCAGGTAATAAATCTTGGATACACTAGCTGAGATTCAGGAATGGCAAGACGATCTCAGAGGCTTAGAGAAGAAACTCCTCTACGTTGTAGCTTATAATAAAATGTTGAATCTGAAGGTGTCAAACAAGATGCTAAAGTAGAAAATTGCATTTGAAATAGGTAAGAGGTTTCTTCCCATTCCACTTTTTTTTCCGGGGGCACAATCTCTTTTTCAATTAAAGCTTTTTATGTGTGTTCAATCCAGGCGCTACAATCAAAAGACGTGGGAGAGTCTCAAAGCCAGACGAAAGGTAACTCTGTCTATATTTGTATCTGTCGATAGATGGTTGAAAAAGTGTCCTAGTATAATCAAGTAACTTAAGATGATATTAATAAGTAGAAAAGTAACTTTGGGTGTATATATCTCACACATTTATAATTGGAATGTATTGATTTAATAGGAAATATATATTTTCTTCTCATATTAATTCGTTGGTATGATGTTATTAATTGAGTTTACTCCTAACATACAATCATTACTACTAATAATTTATCGTTTTGGGCAGACAGAAAATCCTATTTCTGAATTAGTTGTGCAATTTTTTTAGTTCGCAGTGCAATTTTTATCATATATTGTTCGAAACTTAAAAACTATATATTACATAATACATTATGTAATACTGCTTTTTTGAAGAGGAAAAAACTGTATTAATAATATATTAACACTATTTTCCGTAAATAGTCAAACAATGTAATAAATTTTCTAAAAATAGATTTACATTTTCAAGTTACTGAAAATCTTAAATTAGATAATTTTTTCCGCATTGTTGACATACTATTATACTATAAAATCATATACATCACATGTAACATACATTATAAATTATATATTTCATTCAACAAATCAATCTAAATTGTTTGGCAAAACATAACATAAATATAACAAATTAAATGTCATAATCTGCGCATGGTGCGGAAAAAGCTCTAGTATATACTCCCTCCGTTTCGAATTCGCTGTCATTTTAGAGCAAAATTTTCGTTTTAAAATAAGTGTCGTTTTATGATTTCAATGCAAAATCGATTGACTTTTTATTCTAATTTATTTTTATATTGGTTGAAATCTGGTTAGGTGTATTGGTAATGATGTTTTTATCTAGTAAATATACAAAATTAATTGTTTTATTAATCTGTGTGCCTAAGTCTGATTGACTTTTTATTCTAATATATTTTTATACTGGTTGAAATCTGGTTAGATGTGTTGGTAGTGATGTTTTTGTCTAGTAAATATACAAAATTAAATGTTTTATTAATTTGTGTGCCTAAATCTAGAACGACAAGTAAAGTGAAACGGAAGGGGTATATAACAACCCAATATTACTCAAGAAGACTACATATTTACAGATAATCCATCCTAATTCTATCTTCCAGATTTTATTACTTCTTATTCTCCTAATCTATATGTTGTCTTGTGCCTTACGTTTCCTTACAACAATTAACAACTTTGTTTGTTTCCATTAATCGTGGTCCCGTGTAGCATTGGATAACAGCATTGTATTGTGTGAACCGCTAGTGTTTTATTTATTTATTTTTACTACCCTAAGGAAATGTTTCTAGTTATTCTCTGTTGTTGTGTTCCAGTGTGAGTAATAACAAATTAGCAATACATGATAGATATTAGGTAGTTATAAAGACGACAAGGGAATCAAAGAATGTAACCTACTCATCTTTTATCTCAAAATTTTATAGTTCATTCTCATTAACTAAACAAAAGGAATGGGTAAAGAGTACCTGAAACTACTGCTGCTTCTACTTTTCTTGCTTCACCTTGTTGATTCAGCCTCTATAATCAAGCATCTTCCTGGTTTTGAAGGTCCTCTTCCTTTTGAACTTGAAACCGGGTCCGTTTTCTCTTGTACTCCTTCTTGATTATTGACCAAACTAGACTTAGAATTACTCTCCTTATGATTCATATATATATATGTAGGTATATTGGTATTGGTGAGGCTGATGAAGTTCAATTATTTTATTATTTCATTAAATCTGAGAGGAATCCAGAAGAAGACCCTCTTCTTCTATGGTTAAGTGGAGGTCCTGGTTGTTCTTCTCTTAGTGCTTTTCTTCTCGAGAATGTTACTTCTTTTTGCGTAATTTTTAATTTCATCTGTACCTTCAAAAACATTGTCAATAAATTGTAGTTGAAATGGCAGGGCCTCTGACTATCAAGCTGGATGGTTACAATGGAGGCATCCCTTCCTTAGTCTCTACTGCATATTCATGGACAAAGGTAATACAAATCATAGTAACTTGTCACAAAGTCTATTTTATGTAGTCTGGTCCTAGTCAAAGAACATTTATATACGTAAATCGTAATGCATTGGCTAGGCAGGCATCCATATTTNACATATTCATGGACAAAGGTAGTACAAATCATAGTAACTTGTCACAAAGTCTATTTTATGTAATCTGGTCCTAGTCAAAGAACATTTATATACGTAAATCGTAATGCATTGGCTAGGCAGGCATCCATATTTTACACTGTAACCATCCATCTTGAAAGTGGAATCAGGAATTTCTTTGTTATAAAATAACTAATGTAATTTATAACATATAGTTTCCTTCTTTGATATGTCTTCAATCACTTGTTATCAGATTGCAAATGTGATATATTTAGATCAGCCTGTCGGNCGCCCCCTCAAGATGGAGGAACTCTAGTGACTCCAATCTTGGACGTAGCTGTAATGAATTGTTGTCTGCTTAGTGGCTTCGTAAGAGCATCTGCCAACTGGTCACGCGTAGAGATATGTGCTACACGAACCATGCCATGTTGAATCATATTTCGGATGAAGTGGTAATCAATGGCAGTGTGCTTCATTCGCGAGTGGAAGACAGGGTTCGCACATAAGTAAGTGGCACCAACATTGTCAGAGTAAATGACAGGAGCAACAGGAACAGTAATGCCAAGTTCTTGAAGCAATGAGCAAATCCATCGTACCTCTGATGCAGTATTAGCGACAGCCCGGTACTCTGCTTCTGTCGATGATCTGGCAACACCATTTTGCTTCTTTGAAGACCACGAAACTGGTGTCGAACCAAGATAAATGACATATGCATTTGTGGAGACATAGTCATCGCTATCACCGGCCCAGTCAGCGTCTGTGAAGGCATGTAGCATGAGAGGAGACCTGGCCTTCATGTATACTCCATGACTTGGAGTGCCAGACAAGTAACGCAACACCCGCTTAGCTGCCTGCCAATGACACTCTGTCGGCTGATGCATAAACTGGGATAACTTGCTCACAGCAAATGAAATATCGGGTCTTGTAAATGCCAAATACTGCAGACTTCCAACTATAGAGCGATACTGGGATGCATCAGGTAACAGAGGACTATCTTTCAAAGTCAGTTTCGGAGTTGTTTGCATCGGGGTGGAGACTGGCTTCGCATCCAACATATTCGTACGAGCGAGCAAGTCCAAAATATATCGTCTTTGCATCATATGGAGACCAGCAGATGATCTTGTTACCTCAACACCCAAGAAGTAATGTAAGTCAACTGGATCCTTTATTGAAAACCGATACGCCAGAGATTGCAGAACAGAGGAAACGAGCTTCGGATCACTGCCAGTGACAATTATGTCATCTACATACACAAGAATATATGTCTGGTGAGAGCCAGCACTGTGAATAAAAAGAGAAGTATCAGCCAAGGAGTTCCGAAATCCACTCTGTACTAAATGATTCTTCAACGCCATATACCAGGCCTTAGGAGCCTGTTTGAGACCCTAAATTGGTTTCTTCAACCGACAGACGTGTTGTGGTCTATCACCATCAATGAAACCAGGTGGCTGTGCCATGTATACCTCTTCCTGAAGTTCGCCTTGCAGAAACGCATTATTGACATCTAACTGCTTCAATTGCCATCCTTTGTTAACCGCAATATCCAAGACCAATCTTATCGTTGTGATCTTAATGACAGGACTGAAAGTCTCACCATAATCAACTCCATACCTCTGTGTGTTACCTCTTGCAACCAGACGAGCTTTGGGTCTTTCTTCTTCTCCATTAGGAAAGTACTTTGTCGTGTAAATCCATCTACAGCTGACCAGATTCTGAGAAGGATCAGGTGGAACCAAGTCCCAAGTTCCATATTTAACCTGTGCGTCATACTCAGTTGACATTGCTCGACGCCACCTTTCCTCCTTGAGCGTCTGAGCAACTGTTCAAGGTTCGCGATTGCTCTGCTCTCTGGAAACGGTGAGAGTAAACCTCTTGGTTGGTTTTAGAATTTGGTTCTTAGCTCTCGTTTTCATAGGATGTATGTTTTGTGGTAGTTGTTCACTGGTACCTGCTGTGGCTGTATTTTGTAGGTTTTGGGAAGGTTGAGAATTTGATGGTGGCTGAATTTCTGGTTCACTGGTTTCGACGGAAGAGGTTTGGAGATTTGGTGAGGATGATTCGATAATTGGTTGTGGGTTTTGGGTTTCATTTATTTGTTGTTGGGTCTGGGCCGTGGGTTGCGGCCCATTATAAATTGGAGTAGTGGGCTCAGAATTAGAGGGAGAGAAAGAAGGTGACGGAGAGTCAGAGGAAGAAGACGATACCTGAGATTGTTGAGGCGACAGCGAATGGATTGGTGGTGGGTGAGGATCCGAACACGGGGAAGAAGCAGCAGACGGTGGAATCCGAGTTCGTAGAGGAATCTGAGTCACAGGATTGTGAACTGGTGTGGCAGAGCTCACCTCATCGACTTTGGAGGCCGGAGNTAGTGGGCTCAGAATTAGAGGGAGAGAAAGAAGGTGACGGAGAGTCAGAGGAAGAAGACGATACCTGAGATTTTTGAGGCGACGGCGAATGGATTGGTGGTGGGTGAGGATCCGAACACGGGGAAGAAGCAGCAGACGGTGGAATCCGAGTTCGTAGAGGAACCTGAGTCACAGGATTGTGAACTGGTGTGGCAGAGCTCACCTCATCGACTTTGGAGGCCGGAGCCGAACGCTTCTGAGAAGCAGAGAAGGGAAACATCGTTTCTTGGAAGGTTACATGTCGTGATGTGTATAACCTTCCTGTTGGTTCATGGAGACAAAGGTAAGCACTTTGGCTGGCCGAGTAACCCAAAAAGACACAGGGTTTTGATTTGTCTTCCATCTTGTGTTTTGTGTAGGGTCGTAACCATGGAAAACAGAGGCAGCCGAAGACTCGTAACCGGTTGTAGTTCGGAGCCTTCTGAAACAACTTCTGATATGGCGATTCAAAATCCAAATTTGGTGTGGGAAGCCGATTTATCAAGTATATGGCTGCAGCAAATGCAAACGGCCAGTATGTCTTAGGCATCTTTGCTTCCGACATGAGAGTGAGGCCAGTTTCCACGACGTGACGATGTTTTCTCTCA
>OVBX01005576.1:0-12931 GCA_900406325.1 Erucastrum elatum
TGTGCCTACCTCTTCTCTCTTCAACTTATTTTTCTTTCATCTCTCTTTTTGAAGCATAGATATATTAAAATAATGAAAGCTTAGTTGATCAAATTTTTCTAATGATTTATGATGGCCTTCCATGATCATAACTTGGAAGACATTTAATACATTGTAGCAGACATTATCTCGGCACAAGTAATAAGTGATATTTTTCAATTGATAAGGAAAACAAGTGAATGCCCGTTGAATACCTTACCATTCAGACTCCTCAAACTTTTATGCGTATGTGACCAATCAATCCAGATGGTCCACCAACCATTCAATGAAAAACTCTTCCATCTCAATTCTTAAACCAACCATACACTATACCATTTCATTGAGCTGTTACTTTAGAGAAATACATAAACTACAAATCCAACAAAGAATAAGGCACATGTCTACACAAAGTTTGCCAACTTTGAAACTACTTGCTTACTTAACTACTTTTTTTAATAGTATTATGATAAGCAAAGACAGAAATATGAGTATAAAGTCGGAGACCGGAGAAAGACCTTTTTTTTTGTTCAACTTGGGGAAAAAACTTTTTATGTCGAATAGACGAAGATTAAACTAGAGAGATATTGAGAAGGAGCGTGAGAACCACAGTTTGCTGTCAGTGCTACTACACATAGTAAGTACTAATTACAAACGTGGACTTTGATTATGACATGCAGTAATTTGCTTATTATTTATAGGGAATCTTTTTTATATAACATAAAAAATAAATTTGAATATTTGTTACAGTTTCTGCCGTTACAAAAGACAAAAACGCAGACTCATTCAAATTCAAAATTTCAGCATGTTGTTGATTCTAGTTACCATTTTTTCTGTGAATAAACAAATCATGATCATTAACGTCTCTTATTATCTTTTTTCGAAATCTCCAATCTTCGGACCGTTGGGTAAGGAGGAATGGGATGTTCGTGGTCCACATGAAAGCACATCTCTCATGAAGATATTTGATAATATTTTATTTTCTCTATCTATTCACTAGCATCTCTAATGTAAAACATAATTTTTTACTCCAAAATGAAGAAAAAGTAGGAATGGAGTTAAATATTCCAACTCTACTTCATTCTTCACTCCACAACGGAATCATGAACAAAAAAAAAATAAATTACTTAATTTATGGAGTAAATTTCAAAATAGAATAAAATATGGAGTGGGTTAGAGCATTTGTTACTACATATTAATTTGACTCTGTTTTAGAGGAAAACATGGAGTTAGGTTGAAGATGTTTTTAAAACCTGTAAATTTTGATCTTTTTTGATTAAATAAACTGATCTGATTAAGTTGATCCCAGAAAACAATCGTACAATTTTTTTTCGATTAACTTAAGTTTAGGATAGACAAATATCAAATATCCAAGTTTTTGGAGATATTCTTGTTCTTGCTCTAATTAGTTTCGAACAAATAATCAATTATACGACATGATCTATAATTATTTGGACATTTGATGTCTACAAATACAATAAGAATATTAAAAATCTAAAAATAATATAAAATAGATATCTGATTCATTCTCTACAAATACAATAAAAAATTAAAAATCTAAAAATAATATAAAGTTATAATTTTTATAAAAAAACTATTTATTTTAAAACATTATAGTAACATCATAAAATATAATACTGATATAATTTTTTGTATATATATATCCATATAATGTATGAGATCCAATATCCATTTCTATATACGAGTATTTGTAATTTGTTTTGTTTTATACGGATAATGCATATTATTTATTTATTTTTTGATAAACATATTTTTTATTTTGTAAAATTACGAATATCTAAATTTTTTGGTTCGAATCTAAATGAATAATTAATTAATTCATATAAAAATATACCGATATTTTGTCCACTCCTACGTATGTTTAACTAAATTACCTCTCTTCACACAACTTATGGACAAATTTCATACCAAAAATATACTCATGGACAAATCTACTACGCATGAGGAATAAAGAGACAACACCACGTCGTCTCTAAAGAATCTAAGAAAACGCCATGCCATTTCACTCCTAAAGCCCTCTAGGTCTGTCTTTGAAGAACTGAAGAAAACGCCAACTCGTTTTAACTTGTTGTTGCTTAAAAAAAAAAGATCAAACCGAGCCGTTGGTTAAAGAAAACCCCTTTCACTGGGCTATATAAACCGCGTCCGTCGTCCCTTTTACATATTTTTTAATCAAAAAAGACCCAAACAAACAAACAAACACTCCTTCAAATTCTTTTTCTAGTCGACTCAAATTCAAAATCTCTCTCACCGTCGCAGATCTATACCTACCGGTGTGAAATTAGCCGGCGTAGATATCAGATCTAGCCGATCTGCTGTAGCAGCTACCGTATTATCAACGCAGCAGCCTTAAGGAGAAAGGGATGGAGAATCTGATATCTCTGGTAAACAAGATACAGAGAGCATGCACGGCTCTGGGAGACCATGGAGACTCTAGCGCCCTACCTACTCTCTGGGATTCCTTGCCTGCCATTGCCGTCGTTGGTGGTCAGGTTTAAAATCTCCATCACCCCTATCTCTTCGTGAGATGGATACTGTGTAGAGGATTTGGCCTAAAACTTGGTTTTCCTTTTAATCTGTAGAGTTGAATTAGCCTTTACTATGTGTTAGCTTATTGGTAATGTCAAGTGTGGACTTGGATTTGACTTCCATATTGTTGTCACTAGTCTTGTCTTAAAATCATAGAAAGATTTAGTCCTAGGGGTTATAATATGATTACATTGATTTGGTGTCTTATTCACTATCTTTGTTGCTGCGTTGACAGAGCTCAGGGAAGTCTTCAGTACTGGAGAGCATCGTCGGAAAGGACTTTTTACCCCGTGGATCTGGTAATCACGCTTCTTGCCTATTTTCTTTATATTTGAAATCCCTTGTGTAATTTTTTTTTAAAGATACATTTGGGGGAAACTGTTTGTAGGTATTGTTACCCGAAGGCCTCTTGTCTTACAGTTGCAAAAGATTGATGACGGAGCTCGGGAGTATGCTGAGTTTCTTCACCTCCCCAGGAAAAGGTTTACCGATTTTGGTGGGTCCCCTTGTCTCATATGTACTTTCAGATTCAACTTCTCCTATATTGACCTTAATCACTTTTGTAGCTGCTGTGAGGAAAGAGATTCAAGATGAGACTGACAGGGAGACTGGACGCAGCAAGGCCATTTCTAGCGTTCCCATTCACCTTAGCATCTACTCTCCCAATGGTTAGGATTACCAGTTTCTAATTTTTTCTTGGAATGGGGATCCTTTTTCTAACTTTCAATACTCTTTGTTATGTGTGCAGTTGTCAACTTGACACTGATTGATCTTCCAGGGCTTACAAAAGTTGCTGTTGGTAAGTCACATTTACTGCACTCCTTGCAAGAACAATAGAGCAAGCAATTTAGGTCTATTTTTCTCTAGCTTTGGAGCATGAGGCTCTTTACCATAGGTAATTTAGCATGACACAACAAATTTCTTTTGGTTGATGCAGAGGGACAATCTGAAAATATAGTGAAGGACATTGAAAACATGGTCCGGTCC
The DNA here is from genome assembly GCA_900406325.1 of Erucastrum elatum. Taxonomy (NCBI): domain Eukaryota; kingdom Viridiplantae; phylum Streptophyta; class Magnoliopsida; order Brassicales; family Brassicaceae; genus Erucastrum; species Erucastrum elatum. Next base: position 3,553 of record OVBX01005576.1, read on the forward strand.
TACATTGAAAAGGTAATAAGAAATCCTTAGTTGCAGACCCTTTTGAGTAATGCATAACTTTTCTCCCTTCCTCTTTTTCCCTATTTCTATGGAGCAAACTAGTTGGCATTCTGTTTTATGTTTTTAATCAAATTTCCTTACAGCCCAACTGTATCATTTTGGCAATTTCACCTGCAAACCAAGATCTTGCTACTTCAGACGCAATTAAAATTTCCCGTGAAGTTGATCCATCTGGTAACTATTTTTCAAACCATTCATTTGCCACCAAAGAGAACCCGACGCATTATGTGGTCATCTTATACTCTTTGTATTCTTTACAGGGGAGAGGACATTTGGTGTCTTGACAAAGATTGATCTTATGGACAAGGGTACCGATGCAGTGGAAGTAAGTTGCCTTACCTTGATATATGCTCTTGTATGAGCTGCAATTACTCTTTGCAAATGCATAATAATTTTTTTTTTGGTGAAAAGACATGTGATTTGATGTTCGAGCTACATCTTGCTATTTCTGTAGTAACATTACACTATATGTTTTCTCATTTACGGATATTGCGTTCACTGTTATGCTCAGATTCTGGAAGGGAAATCGTTTAAGCTGAAATATCCATGGGTTGGTGTTGTCAACCGCTCCCAAGCAGATATTAACAAGAATGTGGACATGATTGCGGCTCGGAGAAGAGAGAGGGAGTACTTTTCCAATACTACAGAGTATAGGCACCTTGCACATAAGATGGGTTCCGAGCATTTAGCAAAGATGCTCTCTAAGGTAAGGGCTGTCACGAGAATGATGTAGCTCTATATACAACCATCAGCTGTTACAGTTGAAGCTGTTACAGTTGAAACAGAGTCTTAGCTGTAACACTTTTTGTTGTTGTTGTTTGAACAGCATTTAGAACATGTGATCAAGTCAAGAATTCCAGGCATCCAGTCGCTTATTAACAAAACAGTGTTAGAGCTGGAATCTGAACTAAGTCGGCTTGGAAAGCCTATTGCAGCTGACGCTGGGGTAACATTGTGCATTCTTTTGTCTTCAATTTGTATTACCAGATATCAAGAACTAAATGCTGTTTTGGTGCAGGGGAAGTTGTACTCAATAATGGAGATATGTCGGCTTTTCGATCAAATTTTCAAGGAGCATCTTGATGGAGTGTATGTTTTGTCCATTTTTTAATGCTGCTCTTTTTTCATAACATTAAACATGAGTTGTTATAGTGTCTGAGTTGATATGACACTTAACCAATCTCTGTGCATGTGGGTTGATGATGACACAGGCGTGCTGGTGGTGAAAAGGTGTATAATGTGTTTGATAACCAGCTTCCTGCGGCTCTGAAGAGACTTCAATTTGACAAGCAGCTAGCAATGGACAACATCCGCAAGCTAGTCACTGAGGCTGACGGTTACCAGCCTCACTTGATTGCTCCCGAGCAAGGTTACCGTCGTCTCATTGAGTCTTCTATAGTATCCATCCGAGGCCCTGCTGAAGCATCTGTTGATACTGTACTTTCTCTAACTTACATCTTTTATATAAATTGAATCAGTAAGCTAAATGAACAGTCAAAAAGCGGTTCTCCTTTTATTTTCTTCAGGTTCATGCGATATTGAAGGATCTGGTTCACAAGTCTGTGAACGAGACGGTGGTACGTCCTCCTCTTATAGTAATATATATATATATATATATAATCTGCAGCGACATATTCACTTTGATCCATTGTTAATTGAAAAATTGAAATTGTGCAGGAATTAAAGCAATACCCAGCACTGAGAGTGGAGGTGACAAACGCGGCGATAGAGTCATTGGACAAAATGCGGGATGGAAGTAAGAAAGCAACACTGCAGCTGGTGGACATGGAGTGTAGTTACCTCACTGTTGATTTCTTCAGGAAGCTTCCCCAAGATGTTGAGAAGGGTGGTAACCCCACGCACTCCATTTTCGACCGTTACAATGATTCCTATCTACGACGAATCGGTAAGTCAAAGCATATCCTTTATATTATGATTCTGATGCGGTATCTTTATAATTTGTACCACACACACACAACGTTTTAACATGCTGCTGACAACAGGATCCAATGTTCTGTCTTACGTGAACATGGTCTGTGCTGGACTGCGGAATTCAATCCCCAAGTCCATTGTCTACTGCCAAGTCCGAGAAGCCAAGCGCAGCCTCCTCGACCATTTCTTTGCCGAGCTCGGTACCATGGACGTAAGTTCTCTCTCTATCTTGTCTTAAGTGAAACTCTTAACATATTTGCTAAAACTAATGACTGAAACGGTGGGTGAATTCCATTTACCAACAGATGAAGAGGCTATCGTCGCTTTTGAACGAAGATCCAGCGATCATGGAGAGAAGAAGCGCCATATCTAAGAGGCTGGAGTTGTACCGAGCTGCTCAATCGGAGATCGACGCAGTCGCTTGGTCCAAGTGAAACGAGCATCATCATCACGTGCCGACTGTTTTGCTGGGTTCAGACCTGGAACTGGAAGAGACATTTAGGTTGTATAAGATGATGATCTTCCCTGCAAGACGATATCATACCATATGTCGTTTTATTACTACATCACAACGTTTGTTTTGCTGCCTCTTTTGTTTGTGTTCGTTGTTGGCCATCACTCGATATGGCTGAGCTATTGACGTATGGTCGTTATTTGATTGGTTATGTAGAGGAAATATTCAATCTCTTAGTGTGATTAAAGTCCTTTAATTATTTGCCAGATCTATACATATATATTTTTCTATGGTGTTCATTTAACAATTCTAGACTCTTCCTCCCTTGTGTTGTTCTGTTTATTTTTTTGGCGGCGTTCTGTTGTGGTTCAAAGAGCGTGTGACCGTCAAGGAGAATAAACCGGACCAGACCCAAATAACCGAGAAATTGGTTTGGTTTTCGATAGCAATGCGTTTTGCTGCTCTTTCAATAGTTTGTGGCCATTCATTATCATCATCATCTCAGTCTCTCCCTCTCTCTCTCTGCATTTTCTTCATCTCAACAGAGAGAGAGATGGCGAGTTCCATTTCTTCAATTTCAACACGTTTTTGTTTCATCCCCAACAACGGTAGTAGTCACAGAACAAACCCATGGCTCTATCAACCATCGCTGAGCTCGAACAGTCTCATATCCTATTCAAAGCATCATCCTCATCGTCGTCCACTATCTTCTTCCCAGATTCCTGTCGTAGAAACTGATGAAGACGAGGACAAAGGTGGCCTTCCTTTCAGGTACCTTTCCACTGCTTAGCTTTCCCATCTAAAATCCATTTTTTGTGGAATTGTATGAATAATCTAATCCTATGTTAACTGGTGTTTAGCCAATGATGATATATATCAATTGCTAGATTATAAGCAACTTCTGGTCTCTAGCAGTCTAGCTACATAGACTGAACTAACCTCAGGAATATGATGAACGTGATGAACAGTGGTTGCAGTGGATGCGGAAAGGAGGTGAAAGAGAATGGTTGCAACGGCGACGGCCGGATTCAAGGAGGCATTGCTACTGTCCCTGGCTTCGGTTGGTGGCCTATTAAGGCCTACCGTCCTTGTCCCGGTTTTGTGGAGGCCGGAGGTAGATACCGCCGCATAGGGCAGAGCATGGATGAGGTTGCCTTTGGTCGTGGTGACTCTAAATCCTCTGCCGATTCCTAGCTAAAGCTAAGGTAAAAAATTTCAAACATATACCATTGAAACATATTCAGGTTTTCAATTAAGAGAAAGTCTTTGTAACACTACAAACTAAATGTTTAAATAGAATTTTGCACAAATGATGTTTTAAATAGTTGTTTGAGACAGTCTTGCAGAGCAATGATCTCTTGCTTTGCTTCTTCTTGTACTGTTTTTGTTTTTGCAGCCCCAAAAATATTAAAAGTCGCAGCAAGTTCAACAAGCGAAATAGTCAAAAGTCTTTAAGTGCAAACCAAGAAAGACCTTTTACATGTCTCATTTGTAATCTAAGAAAGACTTTCCAATTCAAAGACTTTCCGACACCTAGAAATGGTGATGATTTGTGGATTGCGTTATATGTAAAGCTAAAAGACCCAAGCCCAAACTCAAAAATGTTTAGCCCATGGCGTACAAATACATACACACACGTGCATGCGCGGTTTATAAGGGACGAATCCATTCCACGCGTTCAAGGCAAGTGTGAACGAACACTTAGACAAAACACAAAGCACCATACACATGGTTTGAAAGTCTTCTTGTCCGACAACCAACATTATCTAATATCTCCACGTTGCTTTTTCTTCTTTTTTTTTCTAATGATGCTCCTGACATTTTTTTCCCTAATTGGTTGTATGGTCAGAATCTAGCACAAAAGAACAAAAAGTTATTGCCGACCAACGAAAAAAAATAACAATTGTATCTCTCTCGTTGGTCATGTTACACTTTAAAAAAATATATTACCATTTTTCTTAACGCGTTTTCCTTTCTCAAGACTGATAACTTGTCAATTTGTTGTTTCAACTGATCTTTCTCACATTTTGTGTTCTCGTCAATTTGCTGTTTCAACTAATCTTTGTGTTCCTGTTTAGTTAACTTCTTATTTTTTCAAAATTATTTTACATACAGAATAAAGTTGGATTCAATTGATAACAGAGGGTACAGAAAATGTATTAAGAACAACCAAATCAATTCATTGTTCATTTGTTTACAAGCCAAAATGCAAAGAGCTACGAATATTAGTTAATGGGAAGGAAGAGAAGAGCAAATATAGATAAATACATAAATGGATCAAGTTCATTCTCATTGACGCCAGTTTTGGGTGTAACACAAGAAGCTTTATTTACTTTACACAAACACAAGTGAAAGATATGATTTGTTCATAACCATCTCCTATCTAATTTAACACATCCTCTCTTGGTAAATATTATAGAAAACAAACCCGGAAAGTGTATAAACTAGCTACTAGTACCATTTTTTTGAGACAGTTACTAATAATACACCTCATATATAGGATGATCTCTTTTATGGATATGATAAAAAGGTAACTTGACTCTGTCTTCATGTTGTTGTTGTTTTCTTTAATCCCAATCCGATCGAATTCTAAGGGTTCTGCTCATCAAAAATGTCCAAAAGAGAAAGAACCTCAGGGACGCTGAGCTCCAGGCGGAACTTAGGCCCGTCGTAGTGATGTAGAATGGGACGGAAAGAATCTTCTTCCAAAGGCAAACAAACTTTCCTCGTGATGGCCCTCACCTGAGCAGGGAACCGAGATTCCCCGGGACATTTCTTGTCTTCGAAAGCGCTGAGCTCGATGTTCGTTCCACCGAAGCTAGCGGCCTGGTAAACACCATGAAGCTGGTGAGTGGAGTAGTTGTAGAGGAAGAGAGGGAGTCCAGGAGTGATGGCTCTGACGGAGTCCCTGTATCTTGGAGGCAAACCGAAGAGCTCGCGCTTGAGATTCTCCTCCATTGTGTCGTTGTTGCAGACGAAGATGTAACCGCCGATGGTCTCGTTCCTGGGGAGAGCCTCTGCTGGAGGAAGAGTCTTGAACCTCTTGTCGTTGGTGTTGTTCTTGTCGTCTTCCTTGTTGTTGTTATTCTTCTGATGATTGTGATTCTTCCTGTTCTTCTTGCCTATTGCTTTATGGGGGAGCTGATGATGATGATCTTCATTGATGATCGTCCCCTTGTTGTTCTTAAAATTGAAGCCGTAGTGGTTTGGGGAGGAGTAGATGCCCTTGTTGAAATCGCCGTTGATGTTGTCGGAGTTGTTGAATTTCCAGGTGTCGTTGAAACTGCTGAACTTATCGGTGTGGTTGAAGTTGATGTTTGCTGATGTGGATTTTGAGCCGATGGGTCCGAAAGCACCGTTGGAGCTAGACTTCCAGGTGTTCCAGCTCGCAGCGTTGTTGTTGTTGTTGTTGATGTCGGAAGAAGCCTTGTTGTTGTTGTTGTGATATTCGATAGGGTTTTTGTTGGAGGAGGCGGCTGCGATGTCGAAGTTTCGACGGTCGTCGGTGCGTTTGTTGGTGCTCCAGATGGAGTCGTTTAAGGAGAGATTGTGCTGAGTCTGGACTCTCAGTTGATCGCTGAACTGCCAAAACGTTTGCTGATTATTGTTATTATCCATTTTCTTCTGCTTCTTCTCTTTCTTTTACAAAGTGATTTTGTGTGTGTTGTTTTCTACGATGATCTCTCGATATTACAGATGCGATTTGTGAATGAAATTGTTGATATTTGGGGGAGGCTTGTTAAGTAGACAAGTTTTGGTGAGCCAAAAAAGATTTGGTGTGTTGAAAAGTTGTAAGGTTTTCATTGGAGTGTATCATCTTATTTATATATTCATCTTCCAATATACGAAATTTCGTGGAAAGTGACAAACCCATATTTTTTTAATTTTCCCCCAAGGTTGCGTGTGAATCTGACAAAGTAGGTTAGAAAAAGTAAAATATTAAAATCAATATTTTGGAAACAAAAACTAGTCTCAGTTTTTTTGTTTCCAAAGTAAAAAAAAAAACTAGTCTCAGTTGAATACAGATAAATTTGTACAATAATAATTTGAAGGAGTGAGTGCAAAGGCGGCAGGTAGCAGATAGATAGACGCGGTCTAGAAGAAGCACTATTTTGGAAACTTGGCGTGGTTGATGACTATGCAGCTGTGAGAGAGAGAGAATAAACTCCTAATAATATATTCTTTCTGTTTTTAATTGTAGGTATTTTTAATAAAAATGATTTGTTTTACAATATAAGTAGTTAATATATTTTAATGTACTTTTTCATTTATTGGATATCGTATAACTAATAAAATAATGTTAAGTTTTAAATTGGTTGAATTGATTGATTAAATAATTTTATTTTAAGAAATAACAACTCCTAAATATTTGTGTTTTTAACCAAAACTACTTACAATAAAAAATAGAAGGGAGTATATTTTTCTTCTTACTAATTTGTAAACTTTCTATAAATTTGTCTTAGAGGCTAAGGCTTGACCAGCCCTTTTTTTCTTGTTTAAAGTCCCACAAAAACGCGTTTACGAATGAGAGAGATAGTGAGAGTGCTAATGTCTGTCTCAGCATCATTCAAGCAAAAGGAAGTTTTGAGAGACTGGTGTCTACAGCGGTAACACGTATTAGATTGTACCTGGAAGCTTCTAGTGGGCTATTTCAAAACCCATTAGTTTTAGTATAGACTTCTTTTCTGTAGATTCATTTATCAGGCCTACTCAATAGAGAGGAAAGGTAAAAGATTAATTACTAAATTCACATCGACTCTAACGGAGGTCTAGCAGTAGCGGTAACAGCAGTTCGAGAGGGGGTTCAAGCAGGGATTGGTCCGGATGGATTTCGATACCCTACCTACCTACCTACCTGCACTAATCTTTTGTCTCACCTCAAGGTAGCCTGATACAACTATCTGTTTGATTTTCCATTAAAGAAAATGCCACAGGTCTATGGATCAAAACGTGAACTATCAAGCCCTGTTGCAAGGAATGGCTACACTCTCCTCAACATACATAGTGGTTAGGGTTAACTAGTAGCTGGTTTAGAACCTAACTTGAAACCTTTGTTTAATTTTAGATTTGGCTCTTGTTGTTTCAGGTTCTTTTGACACGTCATCCATCTCTCATTGAGAATATCTCAGTGCACCTCCTCACGAGTTGACTATTAATCTTTCTCTTCTGGGGTTGACATTTGTACGTGAACTTTGTTTTATATCCACCACCTGGAACATTGCCTCTCTCTCTCTCTCTCTCTCTCTCTCATATTCATCATTATGTTTTTTGGAGGGACTTTCTCATAGTTAGAAACTTTCAGGTGAGCATGCTCTCATGTTCTAAGCGTTAAAACTGAGGATCAATACCCTTTCTAGAGAAACCGTGCAATGAGTGCTAGGCACACGGCACACCGCACCTGATCAAGCTTATGTCTACTTCATGGCCTAAACCATAAGGTAAAACTTTAGCAAAAAAAAAAAAAAAAAAAAACCANAAAAAAATTGACAAAGATCTTCATTGTCTTTTGTAGAGATGAAATAGCTGGATACAGTGATAAAGCATACGATCGTTTCTCACTCAGCGATGGTTGTGATGTGTTCCAGGGAGAGGCCAAGAAACTGCACCGCGCAAGGAAATACCGTGAACCCATGATCTTTTTCCATCCATTTCCTCCCTTTTTGGGATAGTTTCATAATATTTTTGATTATCTTCCCAACAAAAGAAGTGAATCCTATTCACTGTATTTTTAGCTAATGGTTACTGTCTCTCGTGCCCTGCAATTCGCTAATTTTGGGTGTTGTCGTCTGGTTTTTACTGACAGTTGTCGTCTGGTTTTTACTGACAACTTAGATATCAGCTCACATGCTCGATATTTTAGCCCCTATATCATAAAGGCAAAACACCCATTAAATGGAGTCCGTGATTGAATTTTGATTCCTATATCTATCTAGTGTGTGTCCCCACCTTTTGTATTCACACTTATGTGTGGGTATTATCTTCTGTATTCATTCATTTTTTTTTTATATCAAGAAAGGGACGAGAGATTGAAAAATGGTTGAGAAGTTGTTTTCTCTTTAATTAACAAAATGGTAAAATAATTAGACTTATTATTTGGTTCATCCCTATGGTATAACCTAGATGTTCACCAACCAATAATATTGTATTATTTAAAATTCAGTATTTTTTTTAAAAAGAAAGAAAATAATATCGAATTATATTATACTTTCAAAATAAAAATTAAGTTTATACTGATCATAAAAAACAAAACTTTTTAATCTAAAAAAGAATTTATTTAAAAAAAGAATTTAAGACTTTGGATAAATCTTAAATTTTAAAGTTTAAGATTTATCCAAGGGTTTCGGATTTATCCAAGGGTTTCAGATTTATCCAAGGGTTTAAGATTTACCCAAAGGTTTAGAATTTAGGGTATAGTTTTTTGTTGATTGTGTTATAAATGTTTTTTTAAAAAAAAATCAAAATTATAGAATTTATCCAAGGATTTACTAAAATATTTAGAATTTACATTTAGAGTTTAGTGTTTTTTTTGTGGTATTAATTTTTTTTTTGAAAAAACACTTTTTTTTTGCAATTAGTATCACTTTTATTTATTTTTACTTTTTTATTTTATTTTAAAACGTAATATAATTTGATAATATTTTGTTTTCTTTTTTAAAAGATGTCAAATTTAAAATAACTCAATCCAAATCTATAGGTTCATCCTCGGGCCTGAACCCAAGAATAACTCAAATAATTATTCTCTACTTTCTGCTCCATTATTTTCCAACTAACTGTTTCCTTCATTTATTTTGGACTTGTGTATTTTTCTATAATTTATCCCATCATTAACGCTTAAATAATTGTTATTAGTTGAAAAAGCTAGTATTATCATGTGGCCTAAATGCATTTATCCGGGGTCGTTATGTTGGATTTGTCGGCTGTTTTGGACTTTCC